>JAVJIF010025246.1:0-95267 GCA_038442645.1 Agave tequilana | reverse complement strand
TGTAATATCTCTAGACTTGATATATGGAAGGTTATGATGAGTTGTCATTTAAAATCCCTAGGATATAAAGTTTACCTTGCCATTACGAAGGAATCCTACCTTAGTGATAGCAAGCATATAGAGGCCAATGCACTAGCCCTAAAGGCACTTAGAGCATCCCTTGATAAAAGGTATTTACATGTGTTTTCTCACTATGTTTCGGCTTTTGCAGTAGTGTGGAACATTTTGAAATCTCCCGAGCTACCAACGCTTATCAATAAGAAGAGAGGAGATTTAGTTGAGACGAGTCTGATGAACGTTGCTTCATGGTCTAAGGGAATGACTCCCTTGAGGTATATTCGGACACTCAACTAGATGTTAGTACTAGTTCTCATTGCATTGAGTATATAGATGCACAAGCCTTGAATGTTGAACTTGCAAAAATTGTTAAAATTGATTTCAAATATAAACTTTGAAAAAGGATCATTTTGTTTTAAAGAAGAAAATAAAAATTTATCTTCTAAACTTGAGATTGCTTTGCAAGAAGGGATGAGATTTCAAGTGAACGTGACTTACTTAAATCGCAACTTGATTCTTACCCTAAATGAAAACAAGATTTTGAAAATAAAAATGATTGTAATAATGTTTTAACGAAAAAGAATCTTTAACTACAAAACTTGATTTTGTTGTAAAAGAAAATGATTCTTTGAAAAACAAAATTGATTTGATTTCAAAGAATTGAAAGATTGTTTAAAGAAAAATATTTCTTTGAAAAATAATATAGATTCACATATTTGTCATGCTAGTGTAGCTTCACATTCTAGCTCACCTATTGCATGCACCTCTTCTTCCATGATTGAAAATGATATATCTATGCTTAAGAAGAGTGTTGATTATTTGGGCTCCACTTTGAGCCATTGTGCTTTGAACTACTCACGGTTGGAATCTATGTTTCGAAAGAAACAAGTTCCTCTTATGCATGCACACAAACCACGGCATACATATGCTCCTCACGTACAAACTTATAACACGATGTATGCTCATGTGTACACATGTACACATTGTGGACGTAAGGGCTATCTTACTAAATTTTGTTATGATAAGATAAATGATTCTAATTTAGCAAATAAGTTTGTTTGGTTAGGAAAGGAACTAACCCTCATGGACCCAAAGAGTGTGGGTACCAAAGACACCCCTATGTTATTTGATGTAGGTGTGGGCTCTCGCATGACGTGAGAGCGATGGTGCCTTGAGGTGGATGCGTTCCGAGCTAAAAGAGAACTATTTGGATGCATCACTTTCAAGGGGGTTTGGTGGGAGGACCACCTTGTTTTGGAGACATGGAGAGTTGCCCTCATGATTTTGGTAACGATCTCTTACTCCTCATTATGTTTACATGCTTTCATATTATTCATCTTTAGCATGTTTTGATGTTTTATGATTAGTATGTAAATGTCATGATTATTAGACTTGTGATATGCGTGATTAGTATTGAGACACCCATGTTTAATATGGGCTTATACCTTTGTGTTCTCACAGTTGTTTTAACTATTTTGTATATCATAGATCTATGCATGTGCATTTACATAATGATCATAGAGTTTTGTTTTGATTTCTATGCTTCATGTTTTAATTACTTGTTTGGAGTTAGTTTTCATTAAAACTCGGATATATACTTGTACAACTAGTGAGCACAAATAGATTATTATGTATTTGTGCTTGAATGCTCATTTGTACTTATTAGATGTACTAATATAGCCTAGTTTTGATGATTCATATATTTTGACTTGTATTCCCATTTTGTACATATTTTCATGTTTATGTCTAACTTCATGTATATGTCTATTTTGTCCAAATTAATACCTATACATATACATCCTTGAGTAATTTGCCTTCATGCATATACTTTTGTGGACTCATTTATATTTGGATATGTATGTATACTTTAGTTTGTACATGACATACATATACCTTTGAAGAATTCTAGTGTTGATAACTTTCATGTTTAAGGAATTTCTTATTGAGCTTGATTTCCTAATTTCATGACTATGTCCTTCACATAACTCTTATACACTCACATTACTTGAGTTTTTTCATTGATTTTATTTTCATGAGTCCTATATGAGCTTTATATCTTTTGAGTATAAATTATTGAGTGATTTTCATGTTTCATGAAATATATTTTTTATTCCTTACTTGAAGGATTTCGTTCTAGTTTTTCAAATTTTTCATATAACTAGTTCGTATTCTTCATATGGTAGAGCTTTTCAAACATATTATATTTTCAAACTTATTTTGAAAACCCCTACCCTCCAAGAGCGGTTGGTTGGGCGATCATGCTTGTATGCTTATTATTGAAAATTCATTTAAACATGTGTATGAAATGGGTGGTAGGAAGTATGAGTTCTACACTTGATCTTATTATGTTTTCAATTGGTATCATTGGATCTTTTCAATTGGTATCACTATGACATTCTTTTTGTATACTCATATATGTTTTTATATATGTATACTTCATCTTCAAATAGTATCAATTTCAATTGGTATTCAATTTTCATACATATATATATATGCTTTATTTGTGCTTACTATATCTCTATATCTTTGAGCACAAATTTTTGTTATGCTAAGCTTGATTTCTTAATGGCTATTATATTTCAATTGATTAATTTTCAATTGGTATCTTATACAAGCTTATGCATCATTTAATTTGGTATTTCATAAAGGGGGAGAAAATTTATATTTCACTTTTCAAGTGGTTTTGTTTACCTTTCATATTTTACTCTCACACTTTATGAAAAATGATTGAAAAAGGATATAGATTATTTTTGATATCAATGCTCCTAATGAAAAATTACTTTCAATTGGTACTAATCTTTACATTGATATCAAGATTATCTATATATCTTTTAATTGATATCAAAATTTTTGGTTGGATTCGTCAAAATGATTTATTTATTACAATTGGTATTTAATTTATGTTAAAAATATTTGTTTTATGTACTTTCAATTGGTATGATTTATTGATATCATGATGCACTAAATTGATATATATTTTTTTAATTGGTATCATAAAGTTTTGATTTGATTTCACCCCTTATTGATATTTTTTTTGTTTAAGACAAAAAGGGGGAGAATATTGTTTTATTGTTTTCTTTTACCCCTTGTTGATGATGAAAAAAAGGGGAAGAAGTATTTGTGAGTTTATATGCATGTTTATTGGTTTATTTGAGTTTCAATATGGTATCAAGAGCTTTTACTGTTTCATGCTTTGTTGTTTTGTTTTATTGATATCAAGAAACTTTTGTTAAAATTTTTATTGTTGGTATCAAGAGCTTGTATTAATTATCTTTTAATTGGTATCAAGAATTTTTATTGATTGGTATCAAAAGCTTTCAAGAGTTTTTTTTTTAATGGATTGGTATCAAGAGCTTTGTTATTGATAAAGTTTTCAAATTGAAATTTTTATTGGTATCAAGAGCAATTATTTAAGAACATGTTTATTTCAAAAAGGAAAAGGAATTTATTTTAAAAGATTGGTATGAAGAGCATTGTTCATTTCATTATTTTATGCATGTTGATGCATATTCATGTTTATTATTCATTGCATAATTTATTGTTTATTGTTATGCATGAGTTAAGGGGGAGCTTCTTTTGAAGCTTAACTTTAATCCATGCATATATAACTCCATGAGTTTTGTCATCATCAAAAAGGGGGAGATTGTTGGCCCAGAGGCCTTCCACTCTAGTTTTGATGATGATTAACTCATGTAGTTATAGTTTACTAATAATCTTGTGATGTTTAGTTTCAGATACTTAACAAGATTTTAGTAGGTGATTAGCTTCAACAAAGATATTTTGGAGCTTTCACATGGTGATTCAAGAGCCCGAGCGTCAAAGCTCATATATAGCACTCATTGGAATCAAGCTCGGTGGATCACGTTTGGATCGAATCGACTTGGAGACGGCGCTCTACAAGAAGACATCGGTACATAGTTTAGTTTATATTTTAGATCCATTTGTTAAAGATTAGATAGTGTGATATGCTCAAGTTCACAGTACACACACGTTTCATGTTTTGATTTTGGTTTTCAGTTTTTAGTTTAACCGATCTTAGTTTTCATGAATAGATAGAATCAAAACAAGTTTACATGGTTTAATGTATATTAGATTTGTTCTATATACATCTATGCTTCAACTATTTAAACAAACTTAGTTTGATAGTCTATTTCATGAGTTTGATGTTTTGGTACAAAACGTATTTTTGAATTTTAAGTCAAAAACAATGATATATATATCTTTCATGTATATCGGATTATATCCATATACAACATGCTTCAAGTCGTTTTAATATCATATTTTTGTATTTGGATGAGTTTTGGACAAATGATATTTTTCATCTCAAAAAATCCAAGTTTTGAAAAATACGGAATTTGGTTTTCGGTAAAATTTCCATAACACAAAAAGAGTTCAAATTATTTGTAACTTGGTTTGATTTTTACTCAAACAAGTTTGTATTTCAAAGAGAATATAAGAACTCATTTTTATGAATTTTTAGAGATTTTATGAGATTTAATAGGATATTAAAAACTGTTTTCAAATCCCTAACAGCCCTGTCAGGCTCTGGCGGTCGACCGGGCCGGTCGACCGGACCCAGAGTCGGTCGACCAGACCGGTCGACCGACGTGCACAAGAACGTGCACGCTGACTAGCCACTTAGGCCGGTCGACCGAGCGGTTGACCGACTGAAAGTGCCCCACCTCGGGTGGGGCGGTCGACCGGACGGTCGACCATGAGGCTTGGCACGGTCGACCGAGCGGTCGACCAGCCAGAGAGCAACTGCTCTTTGGAATTGGCGCGGTCGACCGGGCGGTCGACCGGCAGGCTCAACGGTCACTTTTTTGACCGTTGGCCGGTCGACCGGCCGGTCGACCGGAAGGTCAATTTTGATCTTTCTGCTAGCCAACGGGCAGAATTTTTATGGGGCCTATTTATACCCATTTGAGAGAGGTTTCTCTACAAGTTTTCAAGAGCAAAATTTTCCTACTTCTCTAGTGTTTTAACAGCAAGTTTTCAATAGATTTTTGGGTCCAAAAGATCTATCTTTATTTGTTTTAAAGTGTTGGAAAATTCAAAGAAAAAGAGAGTATTGGGAATTGATTTTTGATCTCTAATTCTATATCTATCTTGTGATTGTCCCAAGTGTTTTCTTTATTGTTTCATTTTCAAACACTTTGTTTTCTCACACTTGAGCTTATCTTGCTATCCTCTCTATAGGATCTTTATTTTGTGAGAAAGAGAATTGGTTTTTGGTCTTTTGATCACTAAGTTGTAAACCCTCCTACTTTGTGTTGTCCCTCTTATGTAAAGGTTGATTTTAGAGTGGGGCTTTGTGCCCTATCCCTCTAGTAAGAGGTTGATTGGTTGTTTGGCTTTGTACCCATCCCTTAAGTGTGAGGTGATTGATTTGTGGTGGCTTTGTGCCTAGCCTCTAAGTGTAGAGGTTGTGTTTGTTATTGAGAGAGGAGTTGTGTACTCTCGGTTATATTGCCCCAAATCCTCAGTGGAGGTTCCCTGTGTGGGAGTCCTGTGGGACAAGTTAGTGGAAATCCTTCTGTGTGAAGGCAGGGACGTAGAGTTGTGTGCTCGAACCTCGAAACAAATCTCGGTGTTGCGTTTGATCCATTGACTCTAACTCTCTCTATTACTTTGTGCATCTATTCATATTGCCATATCATATACATGCTTGTGGTTTGTGTGTGCCTCACTTGTGTTTAACCACGAGAGCTTCATATAGCACCTCAACTCTTATTCAGAGGAATCAAGAGGAGTTAGTCCAGAGCCCTTCACGGGGAATTCAGCTGCACTCGTTGGTACACTAAGTGTGTGTTGCAATTTAGTTTTAATTTCCGCATTTAGTTCATTAGATTATTCGTACACCATATTTACCCCCCTCTAAGTGTACTTACAAAATCATGTGTGATGCATCTGATTTTGCTATTAGCGCTGTTCTAGGATAGCGCATCGATAATAGGTAGCACGTGATTTACTATTCGAGTAGGACCTGAATGACGCCCAACAGAATTATACAACGACTGAGAAGGAATTCTTGGCCATTATCTTTGCGTTAGAAAAGTTCCGGCCCTACTTGTTAGGTTCGAAGACGGTGATTTTTAAGTATCACTCGGCTCTGAAATACCTCATGACCAAGAAGGAAGCAAAAGCCTGACTGATTCGGTGGATCCTTTTACTTCAAGAATTTGATGTAGAAATCCGGGATAAACAAGTATAGAAAATGTGGTCGCTGATCATCTCTCACGAATTTTGAATGCACCAACCGTCTATGCTCCGATCAACGAGGATTTCCCAGATGAGCACATCCTAACCATTCTTAAGGAACCCTGGTATGCAGACATTGTTAATTGCCTGGCCACGGGGACAATTACCCGCTGACTGGACAAAGCAAGACCAATACCGCTTCTTTGCCCAAGTGCGGTACTTCTTCTGGGAAGAACCGTATCTTTTTAAGTATTGTCCCGACCAAATTATTAGACGATGCATACCAGAGGAGGAACAGAGGAGTGTGCTCAGCTTTTGCCATGACCTTGCATGCGGAGCCACTTCGGTCCCCGCAAGACTGCAGAGAAGGTTCTACAAAGTGGGTTCTACTGGCCCACTTTGTTCAAAGACTCATATCATTTTTATAAGTCATGCACAAATTGTCAGAAAATTGGGAAAATTTCAAGAAGAGACATAATGCCCCTGAACCCGATCCTTGAAGTTAAATTTTTGATGTTTGGGGTATCGATTTCATGGGGCCATTCCCAATTCCTTCGGCAACCAGTTCATTTTGGTTGTTGTAGATTATGTCTCTAAGTGGGTAGAAGCTGTGCCAACTAAGACGAATGACAACAAAGTGGTTGTCAAATTTCTCAAAGAAAACATCTTCTCCCGATTTGGCACCCCTAGAGCGATAATTAGTGATAATGTATCACATTTCTGCAACAGAATTTTTGAAGCTCTGATGCGAAAATATTCCAACAATCACAAGTTATCTACTCCGTATCATCCCCAGACAAATGGGCAGGTCGAAGTCACCAACCGACAGGTCAAGCTCATTCTGGAAAAGACTGTCGGACAAAACCGAAAGGATTGGTCGGTTAAGCTCAATGATGCATTGTGGGCTTGCCGCACTGCTTTTAAGACAGTTCTTGGGATGTCTCCTTATAGAATCGTGTTTGGCAAAGCCTGTCATCTGCCAGTAGAGTTAGAACACAGGCCCTCTGGGCCATTAAGCAGCTCATTTTGATTTGAGTAAGGCCGCGTAAGCTAAGGAGACTGCAGATTTCAGAATTAGAGGAGATACGGAATGAAGCCTATGAGAATGCTCGAATCACCAAAAGCAGAACAAAACTTTTACATGACCAGATCATAAACCGAAAAAAGTTTGCCCCAGGAGATAAGGTTCTGCTGTATAACTCTAGCTTCAAATTTTTGCGGGGATGCTGAAAACTCGTTGGTCGGGACCGTTCATTGTGCACACTGTTTTCTCACACGGTGGTGTGCTTATTGCAGACCCTAAAAACAACACGGAATTCAAAGTGAATGGGTAAAGACTGAAGCCCTTCTTGATCACTGAGCCTATGACTCCGGATGATAGTATGCTGACTCTTTTTGCCTCGTCATACACCTAACCACAACAAATAAATAAAAAAAAAAAACAAAACAAAACAAAACAAAAACAAAACAGAAAAAAAATTGTTTATATGCTTACCCCTTCTATATTTCTTTTCGACATTTCTTTAGCCTATTCACACTTGGCCGGCCCGAGTCCACGAAGATGGTGACATCATTTCTTCTCCCTATTTATTACATTTGCATTTTCATATGCATTCATTGAGGACAATGCATTAGATAGGTGTGGGGGGTGCTAACACTTTTTCTTTTTCCTTTTATTCTTTCTTTTTCTTTCAAAAAAAGAAAAAGAAAAAAAAGAAAAATCTCCAGATTGAAAAGAAATTTCATACTCTTTATAAAAATACCAAAGATTGTAGGAATTTACGGGAACCTTAATAATGAATCTTATTTTTGCCTAAATAAACAAGAAAGATTGGTTTGACTAAAAAGTTAGAAGGGATAAGGAAAATAACTCATACCGTTTATTTAGCCTTAGTAGAATATGCATAACCCACACACACATGCCTTGGATTTAGAAACACAACTCTGAAAAAAAAAAGGCTGGATAATTGTACCTCAAGAAGCATGATTCCTCACGCCAAAAAAAAATTTTATATGCAATAATGTATAAATAAATCTTGATTTCGTGGCCGCATTCGACTTCACTACATATTTGACCTGAACGGTGTTTTTCCACCTGGTGCCCTAAGACCATCTGGTTTGGGAGTCATCGGTTTGATATGTGTTACATAAGTGTAGTAGAAAGTCTAATGGAACCAAGAATAATAAGTAAATATAATAAAATTAAATGATATTCAAAGTTGAGTTGAAAAATCCCAAGCACACCACACTTACACATTTTTGCATATCTATCTAAAGCAAAATAAAAGAATGAGTTAGAAGTACAAGATCCTTTCTAAATTTAAAGAAAAACTATAGTTTCTTCTTTTATGAAGGCTAAAGTATAAAAGAACTTATGATGGTTAAACCTAATTCTTACATCATTCGGTCATTTTTACGTAGATGATTGAAAGTTCTTTTTCATGGAAAAAATTCTTTCTAACAACTAACTTCTTTTCTTTACTTACTGGATTTTGTGGATGCAATCCGCTGAAACCCTCAGGAGACAACACTCCTCCTCTAGGAGAGACCTAGAGGTTTAAAGGTTTGTTGCACATGCTCAGTGCAATCGCGTCACCTGCGTAAGTGGTATAATAATTTCTTACTTTTGTTTTGCTCGGGACGAGCAAAAAGATAAGTGTGGGGGTGTGACTAGTCTCTAATTTTGCATACTTTTTATCACATTCTCATATTTATTTCATGTAAAATTCTGCTAATAAAACCTTACTTGCTTGATCCTATGTCCATGGTGTGCAAATGAAGAAGAAGAGCTAAATCAGCATTTAATTGGTAATTAAAGGCCTACCAATTAGCCATTGACTTTAAAGTGAAGATTTTGTCAGCCCAGGGTGTCAAATCGCGAATCCAGGAGATCAAATGGACAGGAGACAGTCTGAGCAACACGCTGCTCAAACGTTAGCGCGCGCAGCCCTATCTTGGCCGTGGAAATGCGGCCCCGCGCGTCCTGTCTTGGCCGCGGAAATGCGGCCAGGGCCCCGTTTCCGCGGCCATCTTAGCGCGCGCGCGCGCCAGTGCTTTGGGGCATGGGTCACCCACTGCCCCCCTTTCCCCTGGTGCCTATAAATACCCCCAGGGTTCTTCAGTTAAAGCAGATCCAGAGTTAGAGCAAGTTTGTGTAGTCTTGTTTTAGTTTGTAGTAGCTGTTGTTCTCCTTCTAGTTTTAGTTTTAGCCATTAGAGTGAAAGAGAGAGAGTGTGTGTAAGTGTTGTATTTGAAGGGTGACAAGCTAATACAAGTACTACTTCTCTTCCTTCTTTCAATTTACTTGTGATTTCATTTGCTTTTACTTCCTTGTTATAGTGTAAACTCATTTCTCTTCACTTCTTTCTTTTGTTGTTTCTTATTGTAGTGTAACTCCCTTCCTCTCAACTTCTTTTCCTTTGTTGTTTCTTTTACTTTTTGGCTAACTAACTTTTCCTTAGCATGGCTAACTAACTACTAACCCATTAATTTCTAACACTTGATTGATAACCCAAATGAGTCAATAGTGTCAAACAAGCCTTGTGCAAATAAGAGCTATGGCATCTTAAGATGAGCGTTCTAACTCCAATTTACCTACAAGTATTTACTTTCTTATACTTCATGCTTAATGACTTTTTGATGATATATGGGTTGTGTACTTTACTTGTTATTGTAAGTTAGAGACTTTTCCTTTTAACTTTGCCGATACCATTAGTGCACTCGTGTCTTCCCTTATTCTCGCCTTCTATTGGATCTTGATAAGGGAATGTCCGAGTTTTTGCCGTGTAAAGCTAAGTTTTAGGATGAACTTTTACTCGATTTTCACGTGAATAGTTCCAATGCATAAGGGTTGTGTTCGCCTATGATCCATCATGAGGCTATCTTCCAAAAGTTAGAAATTAGTGGGAGCACTAGTAGAAAGTTAGCCATGCTTTTTACAACTAAGAAAAAAATTCACTTTTACAAACCACGAAAACATTTTCCAACAATTCTTAAAAATAACATGTTTCACTTTTCAATTCTTTATTTAGAAACAAGAACTTTCTTTCTTCTTGAACTTTGAAGCCGCATCAAGCTTCCATGGCTCTCCCTCCTCGTGGATACGACCTATATAGCCACTTTGCTACTACGGAAGAATCGCAAAAGCAGTAACATCAACCCACACTTCCTTCTCTTATTTTAGTGCTTGCTTTTGCCGATCACCCAGGGATTGACAATTCTCATACATCGACTATGAATTGTATGATATCCTGCCTGAGGATCCCAAAGAGGCGGCTGCAATTAGAAGGAAAGCCCCTATATTCTACTATAATGCAATCATGTGAACACTGTATCGCCGATCGCATGATGGGATCCTCCTCTGCTGTCTGTCACAAAAGGAGGCACAAGAAGTACTCAAGGAAGCGCATGATGGCTTGTGTGAAGCTCATCAGCCTGGTACCGAAGCTTGGAGATTGACTCGAAGACTAGAATATTATTGGCCTAAGATGATCCCAGACGCCATCACTTACGCTAAACGATGTCATGCATGTCAAGTCCATGGTGACTTCATCCATCAAGCACCAGGATATCTTCACTTTACAATCTCAACCTGGCCATTTGAGATGTGGGGGATGGACGTGGTTGGCCCTATCAGCCCACCTTTATCCAAAGGACATCGGTTCATCTTAACTATAACCGATTACTTCTCTAAATGGGTTGAAGCTATTCCCTTGAGGGAGGTAAAAATATCTGACATGGTCAAATTCATTAAACATCACGTCATTTATCGCTTTGGTGTACCACGATGGATTATTCATGATAATGAGTCCCAGTTCGTCAACCAGGCTTTTTAGAGGTTCTGTAACAAGTTCAGGATCCAGAGTGTGTCTTCAACAGTATACTATCCAGCCGCTAAGGCCTTGCAGAAGCTTTCAACAAGACTATTGGAAAACTTCTCAAGAAATTCGTCTTGAAAAGCCAACGTGACTGGGACGACAAGTTAGGTGAGTGCTTATGGGCCTATCGCACGACGGTTCAAACCCAACGAAAGCTACACCATTTTATTTGATATATGGGTGTGAAGCTATACTCTCATTAGAAATTCGATTCTTATCTCTACGCATTGCCTTGAAGGCAGACATGACAAATGAAGAGAAACATTGACTGCGACTCCAAGAGCTAGAGGCTTTGGATGACAAATGCCTACAAGCTCTACAAATCGAGCTCTATCAAGATCGAATTATCAAAGCCTTCAATAAGAACGTCAAGTAGCAGACTTTCAGAAATGTGACCTTGTCTTAGCTGTCAGAAGATCTATGGTAATGACGCATAAGACCAAAGAAAAATTCCAGCCCAAATCGGAAGGACCATTTGTAGTAGAGTCGGTCTACTCAAATGGAGCATATCGCCTTATAACCTCAGACGGTGATACGATTATGATGCCAATTAACAGTAAAATCTTAAAGAATACTATCCTTGATAGTATTCCTCTCCTGATCAGGTTAATACTACACCTCTGATCGAAACTCTAGATCCAAGAAAAGCTTCTTTCCTCCACTGGATCACATCACGGTCGATCAGTGTCAAGCTGATCAAGCGCTGGTTACATCATGATGCACTGGTTACATCATGATGCATGATGTAAAATTTGAAGAAGAAACAAAATGTAAAACTTTAGTTTTAACTTCGTTACTCTTCTATTGACATCTGACGCCTCCAATGGCTAAGGATAGAGGAAAAATATTAGCTTTTAAGTCCAACATAAGTTTTCGACAACTCATCATGCTGAGGGGAATAGCATGGCTAGTCCAACTCAAACGGTAGTTGATAAATGCATACCAATCTATTGATAATTGAGGGTTTGCTAAAAATCCTAAGGGACTTGGTCCCATCTTCTCCTCCAAAATCCCCTACCAATTCTCACCCCAGAATGGTAGGACCATAAAAACACCTGTGTTCATTTCTCTAACAAATGAACTGGGGTTGTCATGTTAACAATAAACCTCTGACAAAAAAAGATTTTCTAATCCCCAGTGGATTCAGTCAAGTTAAATATTAAATCTCTGACAACGAAACTCATTAATAATTCTCGTTGTTATGTTAATACTACACCTCTAACGGCAAATTTCCCTTGTCCCTAGGAAATCAATGATTGTCACGTTAATATTAAACTTCTGACAATTCATTTTACTTTTCACCCAAAATCTCCTACCAATTCTCTTCCATAAGTGGTAGGTCCACAAATGCAATCATTGTTATGTTAACACTACACCTCTGACAATAAAAAATTTCAATACTCCTCAACGAGTACAAACTTTACTTGTCACTCCTCTACATGGAGTCGCAAATTTTCAAATTGCTCCTATCGTAAACCAATTCTTGTCAAGTTAAAATTAAACCTGACATTCCAAATTTCACTTGTCAATTCTCATTAATAGAATGACAAGTCCTCAAAGTTGCTCCTATCTCAAACCTATTCTTGTCAAGTTAATATTGCACCTCTGACAAATTACTGTTAAGTTTAACACCACACCTCTAACAGTAATTAAGTTGCGTCAAGTTCAATATTAAACCTCTGACAGTCACTTTTCCTCAGGTTTCTACATCGAAGCTGAGATGAGCGATACTAAGTTTAACATCACACTTCTAGCGTCCAGTTCATTATTAAGTTCAATAATACACCTATGACAATGACTTTCCCTCGAACTTCCCTATAGAAGTCGAGATGACCAATGCCAAATTAAAAATTACACCTCTAGTATTACCTTCATTGTCAAGTTTAACATTACACCTATGACAGTGATATTTTCAGTCTTCCCAAATGAAGCTGAGACTCCCGTTAAGCCAAGTTAATATCATACCTCTAGCTTACATTCCTGTTAAGTTAATATCACACCTCTGTCAGTAATCTTAAATTCCTGAAACGGAATTTTCGCCAACTTTGACTTGTTAAATTAATTATCGCATTTCTAACAAGTCAAGAGTTCCTACTTCTGTGTGTCTGATTTTCAATGAAAAAAAAGGACCTCAAGACATATCAGAAGACAAGAAAAAGTGTCATTTTTGTTGATATTCAAACATATGAAAGTGATACAAGACGCTCTCTTATACAATAAGATTGAGTGTTACAATAAAGGAGTACGAAGAAGTCCCTCCCTCTCAGCTAAATGCACTCACTCCTCAAGACATCTACACCGCTTCAAATACAAGATGTTTGGAAGAGCGCCGAAGAAAGGTTCCTCTCTTCTTCCACTAAGTCATGTCACAGTTAATCATGTTGAGATGACCGAGTGCTGATTACATTATGATGCATGATGTAAACATTGAAGAAGCTCATCGCTAACTGAGAACAATATTGTTTCTTGAGGTCAAAATGCAGAGGAACATTCTGATTCCACCCGACCAACTGGTGTGGCTGTAATCCTTCGCTTAATGAGCATCTCCATCACCAGAAAGTCATCCAATGAGCATGGGTTTTTATCGATGTCACTTCTGGGGTAAGATTGGTGAACGGAGGATCCGAGACCTTACTGGTGACATCCTCTTTCCTATGGCCTCCAAGGACACCAAACGCACCACCATACCCACTGTGACCATGATAAATCCGGGACAGTCCTGGTGCGTCATATCCAATAAGGCCTTGATGGATATCTCAAGAGCTCGAACAAGCTGGCTGGTTGAAATATTCTCCCATGAGCCCAACGAAGATGCAGAAGACTGATTGAAACTGCCAGAACCTGCAAGAAGCAAAAAAACCAAAAGGTTAAAATTCTGTTAAAGCAGAATAGAAAAGCTGAAAGACAGACGCGAGGTTGAAGTTATGAACTTCAGACGTGGCGTTGACCAGTGCAGATCTGAACACGATTTGGTGTTAAGACTTGTGTCCAAGATATAAGATGGAGGTAGCCCACATGCAGAGGTCGCCACACCCGTATTTGAGAAACAGGGGTTGCCACATCTATGTCCAAAGGTCTCAAAAGAGTTAGAATTCTCTTAAGTCAAGAATCTCAAATGCGAGCTTCATGTATAAAGCTCACGTCTCAAGATCCAAGTACAGAGTTTATCACACTCGCGTTCAAAAGATTTGTGAGTTAGAGTTCAAAGTCAGTCAGCTCGCGCTTCATCAAGAAGTCTGAAAGACGCGACTTTCGAACACGGGCGCATCAATCAGATTTCAAGAGAAGATCAAGAGATCGAATTTCTTCAATGGACAGGAAAACAGAAACTCAGTGAGACTGAGTATTTCATTGCGATAAATGGTTCCTACCCTGGGAAGAATTCTCTAGAAATTAAACTTTATTCATCAAGGCGCGGCCAGAAAGCACTTAAAGTAATACTTTTTGATCTTGAAATCACTTGACAGTAATAATCTTTAGAGAAGATTAAAGAAAAGTATGGAAGCTTTGAGTTCTTACTGTTCATTAGAACACATCCCCTTGAAGAAAAGATAGAAAAATCAAGACGAAGACCCTCAGAGCGCATGCTCTCAAAGGGAAACAGTCTAAATAATGGACTATTAAGGGGGTAAGGCCTATTTATAGGCAAGCCATAAGGCTTACAATTAATGGCATAAAAATCAAACATCAGCCTTAATTCCCTCACGAGCATCAAGTCCAATAAGGAGCTGACGAGTGGATTGCCACTTCGGGAAACATCGAATGACACAAGTTCCCAATCGTCAACGCGGATTTGGCATTAAAAAAATCTAACAAGATCTTTAAGACGGACTGCATGTGACGCTTAGGAAGCTGCGTCGTGCGAAGACTAAAAGGTCGTGTCCACAAGTTCGCGACCTTTCATAGACCCGAGGGCTGCTTTCCTTTCATTCCTTCTGAAGAGACCACAACCGCGTCTCCTTAAGTGGTTCAGAGCCGCGTTTCTTCAGCAAATTAATAGATGCGTCCCCACTCCGAGTGAGGACTGCATCCCTAGAGCAACATGACCCTGCATCTACAAGATTTGCATTCAGTCTTTGCTTTTGCAATTAGTTCAATAGTACACTGGCACAAGTAGACGACTGTTTACCCCCGGTTCAACAGTACACTAAATACCATCTTAGAGCACTGAGGAGGTCTGGACTGCGTATCTAGACACTCACGACGATCACCTCTGGCGGCTTCAAAGGGTTTTACATTACACTCATGAAGACCACATTCCAGACAGGATCAAGCTCAGGGCATCCCAAATGATTGTCAGCCCAATCATGAGGAGCATTAATCCAACCAAGATCCAAAGTATTTTGAAATTCTTCCCAGTCAATCGCAGAATATCAAAAATTTTGGAGGGGGTTCTGTAGATTGTCAAAAATTACTGAGGATAAGTCATCAGAAAACAGAGTTCAAAACTCCAGACGCAGGGCTAATTATAGCCACTCGTATAATGCTAAGGCACAGGGCATGGAGCCTGCGCCTCAACATCAGTACAGTACACATGCCCTGCGCCTCAACATCAGTACAGTACCAAGACGTGAGGGTTGAAACTCGCATCCCAGCTGCTCCGTAATAACCAAGACGCGAAAGTCTGAAGCTCGTGTCTTTACATCAGTACAGTCTCAAGACGCGGAGCCTGAAGTCCGCGTCTGGTAGAGTTTAAAACTCGCGTCCAGCAAGGTTCGAAGTCAATGACAGAACTCGAGGCTCAAAGCCCGCGTCTCGGTTATAACTGCCCTCAGTACTGGGTCAATTACTGCCCACGAAATGAGGGAGTTAACCCCCATTATGGAGTATTTTTAGGGCACACTTTTACCCCCTGAAACTCTATAATTAGCCCAGTTTGCTATGGAAGAGGGGTCGGAAAATTTTGGTCAGAAGAACTTCAGTTGTAAGCCTTAGAAGGACCAGAATCTCAAGCTAAAAGAAATAGAGAGTTCAACTCATCTAACAACTTACTGCGTACAAGTTTGTTTTTACTTACAGTCTCTTTGAGATTCTTATTAGACAAAAGTTGTGTTACTTTATCCACCATCCAAAGAGAAGATTCCCAACAGGTCTTGACGTTCACCCGGTCAACGAAAATAAGATCCACTTTCCATCGCCACTTCAAGAACCCAGCACTAAACAAAGGGAAGATTTGAGTTTGAATATCTTCCCTCTCTTGTAATCAGATATTGATCCGTTATAATTTTCTTTACAATCAAATAAAGAATTTACACGCGCTTTCAATTTTCCCACCAAACAATAAGACAAAAGGAAATTTTCAACCCAAGTGGGATGAACCATTTATGGTGGAGTCAGTCTACTCAAATGGAGCATATCACTTGATAAATTCAGAAGGCGATATACTTATGATGTCAATTAATAGTAAATTCTTGAAGAAATACTACCCTTAATCATGTTAATATTAAACTTCTGATCATTGGGTCAAGTATGTATGACAGTTCCCCTACGATGGAATTCTCGATCAACAACTATGTCCTGCTCAACACAAGCATGACGGAACCAATGTCGACGATCAAATGTCGCCGGAGTTCTAATCAGCACCTAGGAAGCTGGTTAAAAGGAATGGTCGGGTGAACATCGTAGGAGAACACAATCCAATCCTCCACAGAATTGAGTTGATAAAGGTAAACTAACTGAGTATTAGTTTTGTCACCCTTCTTTAGAGGCTTTCAAAATTCGACGCCACTGATGGCTAAGGATAAAGAGCAATGTTGGCTTCTAAGTCCTACATAAGTTTTCGATAACTCATCATACTAAGGGAAATAGTATGACTAGCCCAACTTAAACGGTAGTTGGTAAAGACATACCAAATCCATTGATAGTTAAGGGTTTGTTAAAAATCCTAAGAGACTTGGTCCCATCTTTTCCTCCAAAATCCGTTACCAATTCCCTCCCACGGAATGTTAGCACCACAAAATACTTGTGTCCATTTCTTGGCAAAATAAGCACAGACTTATCACGTTAACAGTAAACCTATGACAAGCCAATTTCTTTATCCCCAATGGGGTTCGTCAAGTTAATATTACACCTCTAATAATTTATTCTATTACCCCACCAAAGTCGCTTACCAATTCCCTCCTATGGAGTGGTAGGTTCACAAGCTCAATCACTGCTATGTTAACACTATACCTCTAACAATAAAAAGTTTTAATACTCCCTAGCGAGTACAAACTTTCACTCGTCACTCCCTTACATGGAGTCACAAGTCTTCAAAATTGTCAAGTTAACACTACACCTTTGACAGCCCAAACTTCACTTTTCAATTCTCCTCAATAGAATGACAGGTCCTCAAAATTGCTCATATCGCAAATCAACTCTTGTCATGTTAATATTACACCTCTGACAGATTACTGTTAAGTTTAATATCACGCCTCTAACAGTAATCAAGTTGCTGTCAAGTTCAAAATTAAACCTCTAACAGTCACGTTCCTCAGGCTTCCATATCGAAGCTTAGACGAGCGATGCTAAGTTTAACATCACATCTCTAGTATTCAGTTTATTGTTAAGCTCTACAACATATCTATGATAATGACTTTCCCTCGAGCTTCCGTATTGAAGTCGAGATGACCAATGCTAAGTTCAAAATTACACCTCTAGCATTACCCCCGTTGTTAAGTTTAACACTACACCTATGACAGTGGTATCTTTAGTTTTCCCAATGAAACTGAAATTCCCGTGGAGTTAAGTTAATAGTACACCTCTAGCTCACATACTTGTCAAGTTAATATTACATCTCTGTCAAAATTCAATTCAATTCTTTAAGTTAATATCACACCTTTGACGGTAAAAAAATACTTGGATCCCCGATGGGTCTAGTCTTACTTATTTTTCTCTTCAATAGAATGACGAGTCCACTTAAAATCACTGTTAGATTGATATCACATCTTTAACATATTCTCACTAATTCCCAGCTGAGTCTTAATTACGTTAATACTAAACCTCTGATGAAGACTCAATTACAATCCTTGCAGAGTGAAAACTTCACTTGTCATTCTCATCCATAGAATGGCAAGTCAATAAAACCTATTCGACTTTTGTTAAGTTTAATATCACACCTCTGACAGTAACCTTTTTAATTTCTTAAATGAAAATTTTCAACTTTGACTTGCTAACTTAAAATATCACACTTCTAGCAAATCAAAGATAATCACTTTCACATGTCTGATTTTCAATGCAAAAAGGAAGTCAAGACAAATAAGAAGGCAGAAAAAAGTATCACTTTTATTGATATTCAAAAATATGAAAGTGATGCAAAACGTTCTCTTATCCAATAAGATTGAGTGTTACAACAAAGAAGTACAAAGAAGTCTCTCTTTCTCAGTGAATAGTTGCACTAACTCCTTGAAATATTAAAGATGCATGAAGTTCGTCTTCTTGGCTGTAGCCGGGAATACCAGATCAACTTCCTCTCTTTTTGAGAACAATGGTATTTCTCAAGATCAAAATGCAAGGGAGCATTCTGATTCCACCGACGAACTGGTACGAAGATCTTCATAAGGCTGTAACTCTTCGCTTAATGGGAAGCTCTGCCACCAAAAAGTCATCCAATGAGCATGAGTTTTTCGTTGCTATCACTTCTTTGAACAAGATTGGTGAAGGAAAGATCCGAGATCTTACTGGTAACGTCCTTTTTCTTGTGACCTTCAAATGTGTCATGCTCATTGTGATCAGGAAGGATCCGAGACCTTACTGGTGCATCATGTATAATAATGTCTTGATGAGTATTAAGAACCGGGTGGATCTTCCTCGCCCTTGGATAGAAATTCTAACTCCTCAAGTGGTCGCCAATCAAATGTGTTGTTTCATGTCTACCTCAATGGACACAGCAAAGACACTAGAACCAACACCAATGATATGTCCACGACCTGCAAGAAGGAAAAAACTTGAGGTTAAATTTCTACAGAGACATAAAACATGAATCCAGAAGCACAGACACGGGTCTAAGGTCATGAACTCCAGACACAAGTCTTTTACACGAATCTCGCGTTTAAAGCTACAGGACGCATAGTTTACCACTGATCGGACGAAACGGCGCGCAAAAAGTGTATGTTTTGAAATTAATATTTAAAGTGTGTGCGCTTTGGATTCCTCGATACTTCTGTTATAGCATAGAGGCTAAAACGAGTCGAATCTATAAGGACGGGAGGCGATAGAAGCTTACACGGTTTGTTCATATGTTAAGTGTTGTTCAATTTTTGAAAGAATGAAAAGAAAAGAAAACAAAGAATGAAAAGAGAAGAGTACGATGAAAACAAAGAAGTGGGAAACAAAGAAAAAAATATTTGTGATTTTTGATATAATGATAAAACAAAGTAAAAAGGAAAGAAAACCCATGGTTACTAATGGTTCCACTAACATGCTAACCTCTTAGTGATAGTTGCCTCACATGTTTCCTTGGCATCACTAGTCCTTGGTTCAAGAGCATTTCAAAGCATGATTCATACGATAACTTTCACATCCAAACTCAACAAAACAAATGCAAGCTACACTTAAACCATCAAAACTAAACAATAGCATGCATGAAATAAAATAATGTTAGCTTGTTAGAGAGTTAGAATGTTAGAATGTTAGAATCCATCATCATGAGTCATCAATGGCTCTTGCAAGAGTAAGGCCAGGTAGAGGCTATTAGATTCATGTAGACTATCAAGTAAGAAGCTAGTAAGTTAGTGGTTAGTAGTTAGTTGGCATGAGAGAAAATTAGCTAAACGTATAAAAGGAGTTAGAAAGAAGAAAACAAAGAGAGGTAAAGAGAGAACCTTTCATAGCTTGTCACCTTCTATTACAAGTACTCTTACTTTTCAGCCATGTACCACTCTCTCCTATTACAAGATCTACAAGAAATGAAACATACAAGAAATGAATAATACAAAGAGGAAGAAGAAGAGCTAACCTAAACAACCCTACACTCTCTGGATATCTCTCTATAAACATCAAGGGAGGGTATTCATAGGCACCAAGAGAACGGGGGCCAGGGGAACAAACCATGGCCCGAAGTACTGGCGCAACGACACCAGTATAGTCACTGAAACGTTGCCAAAGCCGCTTTCCATGGCAATACTAGGGTGGCGCGCGCAGCACCGCCTGTTGCGCACTGCCCGCTTGTCCCCCTGTCGACTGCATGTCCTGATTTCTAGTTTTAGGTCCCCGGTTTTGATAAAACCACCCTCCAAAGTCAATGGCTATCTATATAGGCTTTTAATCACTAATTAAATGGTGATTTTGGGTCTTCTTCTTCATTTCATATCATAAACCTAGAAATATGCAAGAGAGATATTATTAACAGAATTTAATATTAAAAAAATGTAAAGATGTGGTATGAAATATGCATTTTAGAGCCTAATCACACCACCACACTTATCTTTTACTCGTTCCGAGCAAAACAAAAGACTAAGAAAATTATTACACTACTTTGACAGGTGACGAATTGGACTGAGCATGTGCAACAAGCCGTTAAACCTCTAGCTTTCCCCTAGAGGAGGAGCTTTGTCTCCTGAGGGTTTTCAGCAGATTACACCCACAAAATTCATAAAGAAATAAATTAAATATTAGTATTTTGAAAACGCATTTTGAAATAAAGAAAAGTGTATAAATATCTTTGCAAAAATTTAAGTGATCCAAGGGCCTACGTTAACGAGAAATTATTTTTTCTTAAACAAAGTCAAAATGCAAAATCTTGTTATAAATTAAATATAAGAATTTAAAATTAAATCGATTATTTGATCTTTCATAAAACTCTTAGAAAATATGCACTTTGTGAATAGTGAAGATTTTTGGGATATCGATTCTAATTTTCATGCCATTTATTTAATATATTTTTTCTTTTTTCTTTTTTTCTTCCCTTAATTTCCTTAGGCTTTCTTATTTACCCGGGTAGTGAGCCTTTCACCGTGTAATCACCTAGAGGGGGGTGAATAGGTGACTAGCTAATCTAATGGTCAATTAATGCGGAATTAAAACTTATTAAAGCAAATAAAAACTTCTTGAACTAAATACCAAGTATAACACAAGAGTGTAGCCGGATTCCCCGTGAAGGGCTCTGAACTAACTCCTCAAGATTTCTCTAAACAAGAGTTGAGGTGCCGCGTTGGCTCTCTTGGTTGAATACAAGTGTTAGCAAATAATCCCCAAGCATATAACAATTAAACACACAATATATCAAGCATATAAAGATAAAGACAATATTAGCATGCAAGATATAAAGACAAGTAAGAGATAGAGAGCAATCGCAAACACGGAAGATTTGTTTCGAGGTTCGAGCACACTTGCCCTACGTCCCCGCCCTCAACACTTGAAGGATTTCCACTATAAACTGATCCCACCGGATCACTCGGTGCCGCAACAACTATAGGAGTTCCCACTAGAACTCTTGGACTCTCTAGTCCCTTCACTCGTTCCCGCAAGAACAATCACACCGCAAGCCCACTAGCTCGCCGAGGCTGCACCTCAAATACGAGTTCTCACTAAAACTCGAAACAACGCGAACACACACGTCCGCCTCCTCAAAGCACAGATGAAGTCTTTGGTGATCACAACACTTTGATCACCTAAAAACAATCTCACAAAAACACTACTATAGGATGAATATATCAATGGAAAGCTCAAGTGTTTGTGAGAAAAATAAGGATTGAATATGTGATGGAAAACACAAGAAAATCACTTTTGAAAACTCTTGATAAACTCTCCTTTTAAATGAAAGTATTTGGCTCTTAAATAAGTGGAGAAACCTCTTAAAAGTAGGAAAAACTGGTACAAAAACCCACTTAAAAACTTGTTAAAACAGTCCATATAAGCCCCCCTTTTTATAGGCTAGAAAAACTGGCCGTTGGGGCAAATTTACAGCCCAGGCGGCTGTCGGTCGACCGGCCAGGTCGACCGCCAACGGTCAGATTTCTGACCGTTGGAGCCTCGTCGACCGGCCCGGTCGACCGTGGCCTGGAATAGAGAGCAGAGCTCTCTGCCAGTCGACCGCGTGCACGTCTGTACATGTCGGTTGACCGACTTGGTCGACCGACTCCTAGCTCGGTCGACCGGTCCGGTCGACCGGCAGAAGCCAGAACAGGGTTGTTATAGGGATTAAAAACTTGGTATTTTGACAAAAATAAAATCCCATAAAATCACTAAAAATCTACAAAAATAGTTTCAGTATTATACTTTGATAATCAAACATGTTTGAGTAAAATCAAGACATGTTACAAACAATTTGAACTATTTTTGTAACTTAGAAATTTTGGCATAAAACAAAAACCGTATTTTTCCAAATTGGTTTTTCCAAAACTTCTCCAAATACAAAAATAAGATATTTTAAACACTTTTAAAGCATAGAGTGTATGGATATGATCTATTACATATAAATGATGAAATATCTATGTTTTTGATAATAAGCACTAAATATGGTTTTGGTTAAAACATATATACTTTGAATACCAAAAATCAAACCGGTATTTTTTCAAAATAAAAATTCTTTTATAAAAACACATCTAAATCACGAGTGTGTGTGTGTGTGTGGTATACTCGAGCAATCCACCAACTATTCTATTCTTTACATTTTATCTAAAAAACAAAATCTTAATAAAACAAACCTAGACACAAGTCTTGATCTTAAAGGTTTTCACTTGAAGTCATCTTCTCCTCTTGACTTGGTCCCAACTTGATCCAAAGTGGTAGACTCCTCTTGAGTACTTGATGTGGTCTTGATGCATAAGCTCTTGAATCAAACCGTGCTAGCTCCAAAACTTGACTTTAAATTCTTTGTTGAAGCTAAACACCAACTAAGATCTTGATCATAAATCTGAGACTAATTAAACACAAGATCATTAGTACTATAACTACATGAGTTGATAATCATCAAAACTAAAGTGATGGGCCTTTGGGCCAACAATCTCCCCCTTTTTGATGATGACAAAACTCATGGAGTTATATATGTATGGATTAAAGTAAAGCTTCAAAGAAGCTCCCCCTTAACTCATGCATCACAAGAAATAAATAGATATGGCAATAAAGCACATAAACTAAATAAGCATGTATGCAAATATAAGGAGATAAACATGCCAATCAAGCATAAAACTCATCAAATTCTTCTTTCCCTTTTTACAAAATAAAACAATATGCATAAACAAAAATTCTTCTCCCCTTTATAAAGCAAGGAAAACATGCATATATACTAAAATACTTCTCCCTCTTTTTGTCAACCATCAACAAAGGGGTTAAAGTAAACATAAAACAAATGTTCTCCCCTTTTTGTCAAAAACAAAAATCAACAGGGTGAAATCAAATCAACCAACAAAAGATATATGCGATATACATTCATGAAGAGGAAGATGCTAAGTTAACTTCCCTACATATATGTACTATATGAAGAAGGGATAACAAGCCCTAACTCACATAACGCATAATATGCAATGCATCAGAGGAGATGTGAAGCTCTCCCTACACACGTGTATCGCATAAAGAAGAGTTGTCAAGCTCCTCAATATAAGATACACTCATCATGATTCTATATGTAGAAAAGATGTTAAGCTCTCCTTGCATATAGGCAATACATATCAAAATATTTTTAATATTTCTTATTAAAACAAAATTTTGAATTTTTCTTAATAAAACAAATTTTGAGATATCTTAGTAAATCAAATTTTAAGATACCAATTGTAAATAAACATTACAAATTTTGAATTTTAAACCAAATATAAAAATATATTGATACCAATTGAAATATATGGATACCAATTGAAATCAATAGATACCAATTGAAGTTTATTGTAAATTTTTTATATCAATAAAAATACCAATTTTAAAAATAATGCATAAGCTTATTAAAATATCAATTGAGATACCAATTGAAAATAAAGATTTGAATCAAGCTTAGCATAAACAAACTTTGTGCTTTAAACATGTAAACCAATTTTAAATCAAAATGATAATACCAATAGAAATTGACATAAGTTGAAATTGAAAGCATATATATATATAAACAAGATTGGATATACAAAATATATCAATTGTGATACCAAAAGAAATTATGATACCAATTGAGATTATGAAGTGAAATTAGTGTATAACTCATAAAAATTCACCCTTTTCATGCACAAGATAAAAGATTTTCAATAAAGCTTGCAAGGTATACTCGCCCATCCGTCCACCCATAGAAGGGGTTGGTAGGGATTTTCAAAGATAAGTGTTTGAAAATATTTTTATTGTGAAAACACTACCAAATGAAGAATAAATAACTAGTTAAAGTAATTTTTAAAAAACTAGTTAAAGATCCTTCAAAACATGAAACCAAATCATGAAACATACTAAATACATAGGAGTTGTCAGTCAATATCTATAAAGCTCATAAAGACTCATGAAAACATAGTCATGAGAAAACAAATTAAATATGAGTGCACACACAACATGTGAATAACATATTCATGAAATTAGTCAATAAAGCTCAAAACAAACATGAATATCATTTTATCAAACAAATCATGAAAATTTATTTTTCATATAAAGATGAAAATCATAAAAATTCATTTTCATCTAAAAATAAACTTCTAGGTATATGTATGTTTTTATCCAAAACTAATAATAAGAATACATATCCCAAACATAAAAAGAGTCTATGATATAATTTGCATGAAGTCAATAGACTCAAGAGACATACATGTATATTCATTAGATTTGAATACAAACTACATATACATCAAGTAAATATGAAAATAGGCAAAACAAGTGTAAATGAGGAAATCATCAAAACTAGACTATACATGTGCATATAGTGAGTACAAATGAACAATGAAGTGCAAACATATACGAATTAATTTGTTACTCACTACTTGTACACGTATATACACAAGTTTTGACAAATACTACATCTAACCATGTTTTTACCACATGAAACATAAAACAAATAAAACATGAACATGCTAAAAATATCATATATAAAAAGCATGTAAATAAACTAGGAATTTTTAGAGATAGTTACAACACATGAACTATACTCCAAATCTCCAAAACATTGTGGTTGTCCCACCAAACCTCCTTCATAGCGGTGCATCAAAAGTGTGTCCATCATGTCTATGTGCATCCACCATCAAGGCACCAACTCTCTCACGTCGTGTGAGAGCCCGCACCTACATCAAATATAAAAGGTGGGGATTTTGGTACCCATTTTCTTTTGGGTCCATCAGGGTTAGTATTGTAAGGAACCCAAACATTCTTTTTATTAGCAAAATTAATAGAGTTTATTCTATCATAAGAAAATCTTGCTAAATGGACTTTGCAGCCACAATGTGTATACTTGTACACTCTAAGATGCATATGTGTATTAGTGTGATCATGACGTGCAAAGTGTGCATATGCTTGTTGTGGGTGTTATGCATGAACATGGGGAACTTGTTTCTTTTGAAACAAGGATTCCAATTTTTATGGTTAAATGCACAATTGCTCAAAGTTAAGCTTAAACAATCAATTTTATTTTTCAAAATTTAATCTCATTTTGATTAATAGTGACATGTAAAGTATGGTGAGAATGAGAATCATTTTTCTTATTCTTTTTAGAAACATTTTCTTTTTCTTTTTCAACAATTTTTCTTTTCAAGGAAGTGTTTTCATGCAAAGTAATTTCTTTTTATTTTTCCACCAAAATGATTTTATTTCTCAAAGCATTATTTCCTTCACACATGTCATTTAATTTAGAAAGCAAGAAAATATTCTCATTTTTCAAAAACACATTATCTTTTTCAAAGCATGCAATTTTATTTTTAAAAGACTCATTTTCTTTTAAAACATTTTCAAATCTAGTTTGAAAAGAATCCTTTTTAAGCATGTCATATTTTTCTAATAGTTGTTGACAAAAAGATGCAAGTTCATTATAGGACATATCAACATCCTCTTCTAGCTCGATAGTTACCTCAAGGGGGTTATCCCCTTGGACCATGTAGCATACATTGAAAGTTTCACTTCCAACATCCGAGTCGCTCCCCACATAGTATTGTTCTTGTTCGCCAAGGGAGATTAAAGAGTTTCATACTACAAAAGCCGAATCAAGATTAGCAACCCTAGATAAATAATCATCATTTAAGGTAGATCTTAAAGCATGTAGGGCTTTTACATTAGCCTTAATATTTTTGCCATTTAAACAATAAGAATCTCTAGTAGTAGCAAAATAAACAAGAATGCCTAGAGCTTTGAGGTATAAGGACATCTTAACTTTCCAAGTTTGGATGTTAAGAATATCAAAGGTGGGAGGTGACATGAAATTCAGGGTGTGTGTACAAATATTGTGATTAGCTATAAAATGAGGATCTTTAACTCTAGGTTGTTAGACCCAAATCAAGAGCACGTGGCTCTGATACCAATTGTAATCACCTAGAGGGCGGTGAATAGGTGACTAGCTAATCTAATGGTCAATTAATGCGGAATTAAAACTTATTTAATGCAAACAAAAACTTCTTGAACTAAACACTAAGTATAACATAAGAGTGTAGTCGGATTCCCCGTGAAGGGCTCTGGACTAACTCCTCAAGATTCCTCTAAATAAGAGTTGAGGTGCCGCGTTGGCTCTCTTGGTTGAATACAAGTGTTAGCAAACAATCCCCAAGCATATAACAATTAAGCACACAATATATCAAGCATATAAAGATAAAGACAATATTAGCATGCAAGATATAAAGACAAGTAAGAGATAGAGAGAGAGCAATCGCAAATACGGGAGATTTGTTTCGAGATTCGAGCACACTTGCTCTACGTCCCCGCCTTCAACACTTAAAGGATTTTCACTATAAACAGATCCCACCGGATCACTCGGTGCCGCAACACCTATAAGGAGTTCTCACTAGAACTCTTGGACTCTCTAGTCCCTTCACTCGTTCCCGCAAGAACAATCACACCGCAAGCCCACTAGCTCGTCGAGACCGCACCTCAAACACTGAGTTCTCACTAGAACCCGAAACAACGCGAACACACACGTCCGACTCCTCAAAGCAAAGATGAAGTCTTTGGTGATCACAACACTTTAATCACCTAAAAATAAATCTCACAAAAACACTCCTATAGGATGAATATATCAATGGATAGCTCAAGTGTTTGTGAGAAAAACAAGGATTGAATATGTGATGGAAAACACAAGAAAATCACTTTTAAAAACTCTTATAAACTCTCCTTTTGAATGGAAGTATTTGGCTCTTAAACAAGTAGAGAAACCTCTTAAAAGAGTAGGAAAAACTGGTGCAAAAACCCACTTAAAACTTGTTAAAAACAGTCCATATAAGTTCCCCTTTTTATAGGCTAGAAAAACTAGTCGTTGGGGCAAATTTACAGCACAGACGGCTGTTGGTCGACCGGCCCGGTCGACCCCCAACGGTCAGATTTCTGACCGTTGGAGCCTCGGTCGACCGGCCCGGTCGACCGTGGCCTGGAACAGAGAGCAGAGCTCTCTGCCAGTCGACCGGCCCGGTCGACCGGGGCTTTCCAGAGAGCAGAAGCTCGCTGCCGGTCGACCGGCCCGGTCGACCGGGCTTTCCAGAGAGCAGAAGCTCTCTGGCGGTCGACCAGGTCGGTCGACCGGCCCTCCAGCCAGCACTGGCGTGCACGTCTGTGCACGTCGGTCGACCGACTCGATCGACCGACTCCTATCTCGGTCGACCGGTCCGGTCGACCAGCAGAAGCCAGAACAGGGTTGTTATAGGGATTAAAAACCTGGTAT
The DNA here is from genome assembly GCA_038442645.1 of Agave tequilana. Classification (NCBI taxonomy): domain Eukaryota; kingdom Viridiplantae; phylum Streptophyta; class Magnoliopsida; order Asparagales; family Asparagaceae; genus Agave; species Agave tequilana. Next base: position 67,403 of record JAVJIF010025246.1, on the reverse strand, counting down.
TTTGACAAAAATAAAATCCCATAAAATCACTAAAAATCTACAAAAATAGTTTCAATATTATACTTTTATAATCAAACATGTTTGAGTAAAATCAAGACATGTTACAAATAATTTGAACTATTTTTGTAACTTAGAAATTTTGGCATAAAACAAAAATCGTATTTTTCCAAATTGGTTTTTCCAAAACTTTTCCAAATACAAAAACAAGATATTTTAAACACTTTTAAAGCATAGAGTGTATGGATATGATCCACTACACATAAATGATGAAATATATATTTTTGACAATAAGCACTAAATATGATTTTGGTTAAAACATATATACTTTGAATACCAAAAACCAAACCGGTATTTTTTCAAAATAAAAATTCTTTTATAAAAACACATCTAAATCACGAGTGTGTATGTATATGGTATACTTGAGCAACCCACCAACTATTCTATCCATTACATTTTATCTAAAAATAAAATCTTAATAAAACAAACCTAGACACAAGTCTTGATCTTGAAGGTCTTCACTTGAAGTCTTCTTCTCCTCTTGACTTGGTCCAAACTTGATCCAAAGAGCTAGACTCCTCTTGAGTACTTGATGTGGTCTTGATGCATAAGCTCTTGAATCAAACCATGCTAGCTCTAAAACTTGACTTTAAATCCTTTGTTGAAGCTAAACACCAACTAAGATCTTGATCATAAATCTGAGACTAATTAAACACAAGATCATTAGTACTATAACTATATGAATTGATCATCATCAAAACTAGAGCGATGGGCCTTTGGGCCAACAAACCAGTGACTCCCAACCAGATAGTTTTAGGGCACGAGATGAGAAAATATCCCTCGAACTTAAGAACTCGAGTAAATAAGGCCACAAAACTAAAGGGGATTATTGTATTTTTATCCACAATGTTAGGCGTGAATAATCATGCTTCCTGAGGCATAATTACCCAACTTCAATAAGTAATTTTTATGATTATTATTTTTTTTATATTTTTTATGATATTTTCAATCTTTGTTTCAATCCCAAAAAATTGTGTAAGTGTGAAGTGCATAAATTTAAGGCAAAAAATTTAAGAACAAATTATCTTTTCAATCTTACTTCCTTATCTTAAAATTTAAATAAGATCTATTATTTTAACTTGGTTTAAAAATTCATAATTTTAAGTCTCCCTAATTTCTAAGATAATCTTAATTTTCTTAAAAATGAATCAAAACTATTTCTCTTAATTCAAAAAGTTCTGTAAAAAGAAAAGAAAAGAGTTTCTATATAAAGAAAATTTTAAAAATTTTCTAAACAGAAGTGTAAAAAAAAAGAAAATGTAAAACTAACTATGTTAGTAAATCCGCCCCCACACTTATCTTATGCATTATCCTCAATGCATCGTGAATTTGTATATACATGAGACAAATGGGAAGAGAAAGAAAATTACCTCATGGTAGTGGCTCTGATAGTGGTTTGATTGGGCCAAGCATTGCTACCCAATCAAACATCGTGGATCTTTCAGAAACCAGCCAGTAACCTTTCTAATACAACCCGGTAAAATGTTGGAGAACTGGATGATCTTATTGAAAAAATTACCCCCATCAAATTTCTAATTTTAAAAAATAATTACTGAGTGATTTTTCTTCAACATCCTTGTCCAACAATGAAGTGTTATTTTAGGAGATGATTAATTTAGACTCAAATGGAATAGGAGCAAAAACTGATACCGACTCGGGAATTTGACTCAGATCAAGTCGAGACTCAAAGGGGAGTCGAAATTGGTTCAAAAATGGGGTCGAAACTAAAGAATTGATGTTCACACACTTTTCCCATCAATAAAATGTGATCATAAAATATTAGTGATTCAATTTCACGGTGTACTGGTACAGGATTCAATGTTGACTCTAGAATAGAGGAAAAAATCTGATAAAGATATTAGAGTCATTATTGAATCAAAAAGTGAAATGGACTTACCAACTTGAGGTTCAGGATCACTTTCAAGCTCAAGTTCAATTTCGGGAAAAGGATAACTTGCCACAATGTCAATGTGATTTTTAAACCTTAGAGTTTGGTCAAGTTTCAATGAGTTTGCTTAAATTGAATCTTGGTTTTCAAAATAGCATGATTCTTGGATCCAATCGGTAGAGTTAGGGATATAAAGATTGGTCAAAGGTTGACAAGAAAGACTTTCCTCGCTCTCATTGATCAAATCGCTCATTATTGAGTCTAACCTACTGATAGGCCGGGTAACAGAATTTTCAGTCTGAATCATGTCTTGCATACTTTTTGCAATTGGTTCTTCTTGAAAAGGTGAGTATGGAAGTTGATTTTGAAAATTGTAGTGAGATTGTGAGTCTATCAGATATTGAGTTTGTTGCTTAGACTCACGCAAGAGCTCCATACTCAGGTCCATGACTGATGGTTGTTCATTTTGAATTGGTGCGGCTGAAAAAGATGAGCATGACTCTTGAAAATTTGGTTGAGATGATGAGTCCAATATATTATTTGTTGTGTTATTTCACAACAGACTTCCAAACGCTTTTCTAGCTCAGATTTTTCTTCAATTGGATGTTTTAGAAAATGAGTATATGGAGTTTGATTTGGGAATGATTGTGAATTGAGCAAATTTTGAATTTATTGTTGGGACTCAAGCATGACTTCCATACTCCTTTCCAAATTAGATTTTTCTTCAGTTGGTGGGAAAGGAAAAAGAGGAAATGAATCCAAATCGGAGAATGAAAATTATGGACACGGTGGTTAAAAATTTGACTTGGGGGAGGTGAATCCCCATTGACTCTGTGAAGAGTTGAAATTATTTTTGAAAATTATAGTCATAAGATTGGGGATATGGATCATATTGAGTCGGATAATCCCAATTCGGCATATATGGTTGGTTCATATTGTACATAGCCGGGTTGAAGTTATCCGAGTCAAATGAGGTCGGGGTGAAATATGGATTCATATTAGCATTGAAAAAATTATTATTGAAATTCATATCACAATTTACAAAAAACAAACAAATAAACAAACAAACAAATAAAGAAAAAGTAAAAGAAAATAAGTCTATGCTAGGGTTGACTTAGACCTAGACGATTCCTAACTGGTTAGACTGTCCATGGGGGGTACATTAGAATCTGACCACGAGTTAATCGGCCAGGTGGGGGCAAGATCAGTTGGAGGTATCAGTGCCGGAGCAACGGCCTAATTATGCTAAACCACTATTCTTCGAAGTTTCGCCTCTCAATCCTCAACCTTCGACACTGATTTGACAAGAGTCAAACTCTAAAATTTTTTCCCTTAGGTCAATCTCTTAAATGAGTCCAAGATGTCCCTAGGAGCCAACGTCTAGTAAGTTTTATTAAGGATTGGGTTGTGTGAGTGGGACGTGATTTTTGGGCTAAGAGAGGGTAATGACTTCCCCACCTTATCTCGTATTGAGTTTTGCCCTTAAGTTTAATTCATGCAAGTATGCAATATATATAAGAATGAACACACAAAGAGAGTAAATCTCTTACGTGCTTGTCCTAACTATATGCTATGTAATATGTACACCTCCGTCAAGATCACAACAACACAAGAATAAAATACAGTATACTAGAATGAAAATCGACACGTGCCTAGATGCAAATATCTAAACTGTTTTAAAACATCCAATTACCATATTTTAATTATTAAAATTATTACAGTGCACATGTAATATAAATAAAAACTAGCAACAGAATATAAGAATATACAAGAATTTATCCAACCACACAAGAGAAAGTGTGGACTTCTGCAATGCTTAAGAATTTGACCTGCACACCAAAAACAAAGAAGAAAAGTTAATAAAAACGTGAAATCAAACCGTTCCCATCCCCGATAACGGTGCCAAATTTTGATCGTGGAAAACCGCACACAAAAAGTGTATATTTTGAAATCAATATTTAAAGTGTGTGCTTTGACTTTCTTGATACTTCCGTTATAGCATGAGGCTAAAACGAGTTGAATCCACAAGGACGGAAGGCGATAGAAGCTTACACGGTATATTCACGTGTATGTCAAGTGTTCTTCAATGTTCGAAAGAATGAAAAGAAAAGAAAACAAAGAATGAAAAGAGAAGAGTACGGTGAAAATAAAGAAGTGGGAAACATAGAAAAAAATATATTTGTGGTTTTTGATATATTGATAAAACAAAGTAAAAAAGAAAGAAAACTCATGGCTACTAACTACTAATGGCTCCACTAACATGCTAACCTCTTAGTGATAGTTGCCTCACATGTATCCATGGCCATCACTAGTTCTTGGTTCAAGAGCGTTTCGAAGCATGACCCATACGATAACTTTCACATCCAAACTCAACAAAACAAGTACAAGCTGCACTTAAACAATCGAAACTAAACAATAGCAAGTATGGAATAAAATAATGTTAGCTTGTTAGAGAGTTAGGATATTAGAGTGTTAGAATCCATCATCATGAGCCATCAATGGCTCTTGCAAGAGTAAGGCCAAGTAGAGGCTATTAGATTCATGTGGATTATCAAGTAAGAAGTTAGCAAGTTAGTGGTTAGTAGTTAGTTGCCATGGGAGAAAATTAGCTAAACATGTAAAAGGAGTTAGAGAGAAGAAAACAAAGAGAGGTAATGAGAGAACCTTTTATACCTTATCACCTTCTATTACAAGCACTCTTACTTTCCAACCATGTACCACTCTCTCTCATATTACAAGATCTACAAGAAATTAAAAATATAAAGAGGAAGAAGTAGAGCTAACCTAAACTATCCTACACTACAACATGGAGAAGAAAACTACCCTTACTCTCTGGATTTCTCTCTGTAAAACACTAAGAGAGGGTATTTATAGGCACCAAGAGAACGGAGACCAGAGGAACAAACCCTGGCCCGAAGTACTGGTGCAACGATGCCAGTACAGCAGCAAAAACACGACCAAAGCCGCGTTTTCGTGGCTGTACCAGGGTGGCGCGCGCAGCGCCGCTTGCTGCGCGCTGCCCGCTTGTCCCCCTGTCGGATGCATGTCCTGGTTTCCGGTTTTGGGCCCCCGGTTTTGATGAAACCACCCTCCAAAGTCAATGGCTATCTTTATAGGTTTTTAATCACATGGTGATTTTAGGTCTTCTTCATTTCATGCCATGGACCTAGAAACATGCAAGGGAGGTATTATTACCAGAATTTAATATTAAATAAATGTGAAGATGTGGTATAAAATATGTAGTTTTAGAAACTAATCAACCACGCTCTGCAAAGATAGAAAATATAGATCCGAATGCAAGACCAATATTAGACTCGCATCTGATGATTGAATCGCAGGGCATATATTAAAGGCGCAGATGTGGGCCTTAAAGTTTTCTAAGTCATGAACTCCAGACGCGAGTCTTATATGCAAGACCCGCATGTAAGGCCTCAAGACCTCGCGACTAAAGATCTCAAAAGGGTGTTTAAGGTCTCAAGACGTAGAGTTCGCACATTCGCGTCTAAAGATCTCAAAAGAACAATCTTAAAATTTTCTAAGTCATAAATTTCAGACGCGAGTCTTATATGCAAAACTCGCGTTTAAGGCCTCAAAGCGCAGAGTTCACCATGCTCGCGTCTGAAGAACTTGAGACTCAGGAATTTATAAGCTCGTGTTTCATTAGTTAACTCGAAGATTGCATTTGCAGAGCATGGATGCATGGATAGTCGACTGTTTTAGAAGTTTTAAAAAGAGATCAAGAGACACAGTATGGATGTTTGATCTTAAGTGAACTGTTTAAACTTCAAAAAAGAAGTTTCAAAAGTTTCAAGAAGAGATCAAGAGACAGTCTCTTTATGATCGATGACGACAGAGCCACAAGCAAACAAAGTCTTACAATGGCAAAAGCTATTTCCTACCTGAAGAAGAGCTCATTAGAGAGAGGACATCATCCGTCAAGACCCGGCTATGAAAGCACCTGAGGGGATACTTTTTTATTTTGAAATCACTTAACAGTGATAATCTTTGAAGAAGATTGTAAGAAAGTATTATAGCTTTGGGTTCGTTCAAAGAACTCTGAAAGTTCTTCAGGATGCAGGGTCGGGGAAGAAGACAGTCTAAGAACCCTAAAGGTTCTTCAGAGCACCTGCCCATAAAGGAAAAATAGTCAAGATGAAAGATTGTTAAGAGGCTCGTGGCCAATTTATAGGCTCGCTAAGGGCCATTTATTAACAACATAAAAATCAAAGCCTTTCTTAAATGCCAATCAATAGCTTTAATTCGCGACGTGAATCTCAAATTCAGTCTGAGTAAGACACGAGGATTTTTGCTCCGAGAAGTCTCAATGACATGCGTCCACAACCGTCAATGCCAACTTTTCCTCGAAAGATCCAGTGAGAGCTTCGCGTCTCTATAAACTGCATGCGACGCTTCAAGGGTCTCATTTTGAAGTCTGCGTCCCTTCACAAACCAAAGGTTGTGTTCCCTCAACAGAATGAGGACCACTTCTTTAACATTTCATGGCCCCGTCTTAAAATCTGCGTTCTTCCACGAACCGAGGGCGGCATTCTCTCTAGCAAGTTGAAGAGCTCAGAATCGTGTCTCACCTCAATTCAGGACCGCGTCCTCCCATCAATTCAGGACCACATCCTCCCATCAATTCAGGGCTGCGTCCCTTCAACAATTTAGAGTCGCGCCCTCCAAAGTGAGTCAGAACTGCATCTCTCATTAATTCAGAGCCACTCCCTCTAAGTGAATCAGAGTCGTGTCTCTCAACAATCCAGAGCTACATTCTCCTAACGATTCAGAGCCGCATCTTAACAATTCAGAACCGCGTCTGGGTCAAGCAATAGAATTGTGTCTCAACTTTAACAGAGCAAGTCCGCGTCTCCACTGCAAAGACTGCATCTCTTCAGTTTTCTTAAGGTCGCGTTTGGGTAAAACAAGATAGTTGTGTCTCAACTCTAGCAAAGTCATGTCTTTTCAATAAAGTGAGCCGCGTCTCCACTTGATGTTCGCGTCTCTTCTACTTCAAACGAGGTCCGCGTTCCCATGGCAACACGACCTTTGCATCTATATGATATGTGTTCAGTCTCTGCTTCTACAATCAGTTCAACTAGACACTGCCCAAAGCAGTTGGCAATCTCTCTCAGTTCAACAGTACACCGACTACCAGCTCAAAGTACTGATGAGATCCAGACTGCGTATTTAGACACTCACGATGATCATCTCTGGTGGCTTCAAAGAGTTTAACAGTACAATCATGAAGACCAAAATTCAGATAAGATCGAGCTCAAGGTATCTCAAAAGATTGCCAGTCCAGTTATGAGAGCTTGCTGCCAAAAGAAAAGTCCAAATTGTTTCGCAACCCATTCCAGTCAACCGCGGAGCTTTAAAAACTTTGAAGGAGGTTCTGTAGACTGTCTAAAAATTACTGAAGATATGTCATCAGATAACAGAGTCCATGCTTCAGACGTGAGGCTAATCAAAGCCATTCGTGCAAAGGTAAGACACAGGGCTCGTAGCCCGCGTCTCAACACCACTGCAATGCCAAGACGCAGAGTTCAAAACCCGCATCTCAGTACTACTTTAGTGCTCAGGCACACACTTGAAGCCCGTGTCTCAAACGTGAAGCTCGAGACCTGCGTCCAGCGTTACCTCAACGGCTAAACGTAGAGCTCAAAGCCGCATTTCAACTGGAGAAGAGCCTGGCGTCTCAGTTATTACTACCCTCATTACTGGGTCAAGTACTGCTCACATAATAAGGGGAGTTAAGCCCGTCATGGAGGGTTTTTAGGAGATAGTTTTATCCCTGAAACCCCAATACATAGCTTAGTTTGCTATTGAAAAAGGGTCAGAATTTTTCAGCCGAGGAAGATTTATAAAGAGTTAAACTCTTCTACCAACTTGTTGAGTTCAAGTTATTGCCTAGGTCTTTTTGAGATTTCATTGATAGGAGATGTGCTACTTCATCAGTGATCCAAGAAGAAGAGTTCAAAAAAAGCTTGACGTTCACCCGATCAACGAAAAATAAGAATTACTTTCCACCGCTACATAAAAAAAATCTGACATTAAATAAAGAGGAGATTTGAGGTTGAAAATCTCCTCTCTCTTGTAATTGGTGTTTTTGAAATTGTTGTAATCTTTCATTGATTCAAGAAAACTTTACAATACCTATTTTCAAATTCCCTCTCCGTATAAAGTATTGTAGATCCAATCCTTTTATTGTTCAATTAAGATCCAACAATGCACTCTTGGAGTACTCTCTAATGTGTATGCTTTATATACATGTTTGTATCACTTTTTGCTCTTATTGTTTGCCATATTTATTGCTACATAGGTATTTTGTTAGTGTTATTTTACAGATTTTAGGTTAAGAGCAAATTAAAAAAAAAAGCAAAAATTGGCGAATTGGTGATATCAAAGGAACAAGAGAGATGCAAAATCAGAGATCTGATGCAGTTAGAACATTTCAACAAAGTTTTCACGTAAAATCAGAAATTCAATAAAAATCTGAGACTGAAATGGACCAAGAGTTCGGCCACCTAGCCGTAGATTTCGGTCAAGCAGCCGTGGACCAGTCAACGGGAATGCCAACTCAGAGGTCAATACGTGTCAAAAAGCGGAGCTTCATTATAGCTAAAAGTTCGGCCCGGTGGCCGTAATTTCGACCAACTAGCCGTACTTTAATTGCGATTGTGGATAAAACTTTTCTAGTAATTCATTTAAATTAAGAAACCTAGGTTTTTGTATTCGATTAGGGTTCTACTATTCTCTATTTTATATAAACGCCGCCAATCCTCTTGTATCACACACAATTTTATTCTCTCTTTTATTTGATCGAAAATCAATAAAATTCTGTTGTTAGCCATTAAATCTCAGAGTACTTTTAGGGTCTGTTTGGTTGTCGTAACTGGCTGTAATTCGTAGTTGTAATTGGTAAAGTCTTTTACAATTGTAAATGAGTTACATATATGTAATTTTATGGTGTTTGGTTGGTAATATAAAATTGTAAAGTGGGAAAGTGTATTGTACTTTACGGTGTTTGGTTGTCGTAATGTATAAGTCGTAAGTGAAAAAGTTGACCACAAAATTAACTATTTGGTGATTTTAAAAGTTTTAATACTGCAAATAAATATTAAAAAAGTTAAATATTAAAAAAAAATTAATATTAATATAAAAAAATAATACAAATTTGTATGACCACAAAATTAATTATAATTGGGCTGTAAGTGAGTGGTAACTGGGTTGTAAGTGAGTGTTAGTTGAGTTACGTAAGTCTTTTACGAATTACGGTCCAAACAAACGCCGTAGTTGTAACTGGGTAGTAAGTCATTTACGAATTATGGAGTTTTACGCGAAACAAACGGCCCCTTAGTAGAGAATTCTTGAAGGCTTCATATTTTTGGTGCTTTCTTACCTTTCTTTCCTTTTCTTTTTAATTGATTTTATTCCATGATCTATTTTAATATTATAATGTGTTCTACTTTCTTAGCCATGAACTAATTTTTTTTAACTAGGGCATAATGTAGAGATTGTATTGATGATATGAGATTATGTTTTGTGCAAATTCTCCTACGTAAAGTTTAAATCTTTTGCATGCTAAGTTGTTAATTTTTTGCTTTATATTATAATTGGTGCGCACAATTAATCAGAAAGTTAGGTTAGAGTCCGAGAGAAGATAACTTAGCAAAATCTTCTAAGATTAACAATCATAACTCGAGATGTTGAGACGTAAGAGTTGTGTAATCAGGAAAGAATATCTATCACACTTAATGCATCTTCTAACTAACAATCTACTAGATTGAGAGATTGTAGATTCTAAATTTAGAAGATAAAATTAATATTATTCGAGAAAAAATACTAATTAGGATAGAAAATTCTGATTGTTAGCATGAGTAGGATGAATTATTATAAGCATAATATTTTATTTAATTACAATTACCTAAATTATTACCCTACTTCTTTTCTTATATAAAGCAAACTTTTTTAGTAGTAGTTTAGTCACAACATATTCCAACTAAATTAATTATTTAAATAGAACTAAGAAAGATTAAGTTGGTACTTGAAACAACAATCCTCATCGAACGATACTCTACTCACTACTATATTACTTGAAAATGATTGATACACTTGCCACTCGAATCTGCACACATTAAGTTTTTGGCACCGTTGTCGGAAATTGTATAATTTTCAATATCAATAATATCGATTATCGTTCTACTTTAAATTCTGTCTACATATCTATCATAAAAATCTTTTTCTCTGAAGGTTACTAGGAAGCACTTTAACGTCAGCAGAAAGTCTAGCTAATGACTATATTTTAAAGCGCTTCTTGAGAGGCAACCCAAGTTTTTTTTAACTTCTTTTATTATTTTTCTATTTTAATTTTTCTTAGTGCTAACTTGTATTTTCTGTATGTCAGGTATCCCCCCTGAAGACTGATCCAATACTCTCAGATAAACCACAAAATCACCACAATATAAGTACCAGAAGACATAGCATCAAAGGACTAGAAGTTCGCCCTGGTGGCTGAATTTTCGGCCAACCAGCCGAACTTTGGTGGGCATTTGATCAGAAATTTTTCAGATGTAAACTTTCCAAATTACCTATTTTTGTGGGTCTGTTTCTGAGATATATGATTTTCAAAATTGATTTGTTTTGTGATAAATCAGATCTTGATTTAAATATGGATTTCTTTTTCAAATTTGAAAATTTTAGAGTGATTCTCAATCCTAATTTTGTGCATGGAGACATGCAAAGGTTTAGGTGGGGGAGGGATCTAGGATTTTTCTTTTTTATTTTACTTTTTTCTATTTTTAGGTTAGAATTTTTTAATTTATTTTTTCTTTTTAGGATTTTTCTAGATTTTACTTTTTCTTTTACTAACTGAAAAAATTTTAAATTTTAGTAAGTTAACCTCGCTGTAAGTTATTTAGTAACCATATAACTTTAATTGGATAAGGAATATCAATTTGTTGAAATTTTAAAATCTTTAAGTAGAGATGAAAATTTTTAAAATATTATTGCCACTTAAAATATGTTTATGCGAATATGCATCTTATTTACACTTACACATTTATTTAAGCTTGAGATAATGATGATGACTTAATACTTGAAAGAAAAAAAGAAAAAGCTATTGATTAACTAAATGCTTTGGCCTCATGAAGTCTTGGTATTTACGCAAAAAATTAGTTAGGTAAGAAAAAAAAGAAAATATATATAAATTAACAAGTCTAATGATCAATTGTTAGATATCTTGGCATCAAGAAGCCTTGATATTTACACAAAAGAGAATTAGATTAGTTTTATATATGAAAAAAAAGAAGTGCTTAAAAGGCAACGAAGTGGTAATACTTCAAAACTTCTATAAAAAAATTTAAGTATGTAAGTTTGAATCAAAGTCCCAAGTTAAGAGCTATACACATTCATGAAGATGCATAGGACAGAAAACTTAGAAAGGATAGTGATGTAGGCTAAGATTTGAAAATCTCTACAAAGTAAATGATAGAATTCTTGATAGGAGATTGAACTTGATAATGAAAGCTTATGATAACTAGAGAACTTATACATTAGTGATGCTTACTTGTCCAAAATATTTTATCTTTCTTTATTTTTAATTATTCTTATTTTTGGTTATCCTTTTTATCTTAATCTCTTCTCATCTTTTAAATTCTTTCACCGAATTTTGTAGGTGTAATTCACTGAAAACCCTCACGAGACAACACTCGTTCGCTAGGGTAACGTAGGGGTTTAGCGGCTTGTTGCACATGCTAAGTGTAATCGTGACTCCTACAAAAGTGGATTAGGATTTTATTTTTAGGATTTTTAGTTTTTTTCTTCTTAGATTAGGACTTTACTCGAGGACTAGCAAAATGTAGGTATAGGATGTGATGTGTGTGCTTTATATACATGTTTTACATCACTTTTTATGCATATTATTTGCCATATTTAATACTGTATGGGTATTTTATTAGTGTTATTTTGCAGATTTTAGGTCAAGAGCAAATTAAAAAAAACACGATAATTGGCGAATAGGTGATATCAAGTGAACATAAAAGATGCAGAACTAGAGATTTGATGCAGAGTTGGAACATCTCAACAGAGTTTTCACGTAAAATCAGAAATTCAACAAAAATTTGAGACTGAAATGGGCCAAGAGTTTGGCCACCTAACCGTAGATTTCGACCAAGCAGCCGTGAACCAGTTAATGGGAATTCCAACTTAGAGGTCAATACGTGTCCAAAAGCAGAGCTTCATTATAGCTAAAAGTTTGGCCTTGTGGTCGTAATTTCGGCCAACTGGCTGTACTTTGGTGGCGTTTGTGAATAAATTTTTTTCAGTAATTCGTATAAATTAAGAAACCTATATTTTTATATTCGATTAGGGTTCTACTGCTCTCTATTCTATATAAACACTGCCAAGCCTCTTATATCATACACAATTTTATTCTCTCTTTTATTTGAGCAAAAATCAATAAAATTCTGATGTTAGCCATTAAATCTCAGAGTACTTTCAGTAGGAAATTCTTTAAGACTTCATCTTTTTTTGGTGCTTTCTTACCATTCTTTTACTTTTCTTTTTAATTGATTTTATTTCATGATTTATTCTAATATTATAATGTGTTTTATTTTCTTAGCCTTGAACTAATTTTTCTTAATTAGGGGCATGATGTAGGGATTATATTGATGATATGAAATTATGTTTTATGCAAATTCTCCTACATAAAGTTTAAATCTTTTGCATGCTAAGTTGTTAATTTTATGCTTTATGTTATAATTGGTGCACACAATTAATCAGAAGGCAAGCTTAGAGTCCGAGAGGAGATAAATTAGCACAATCCTCTAGGATTAATAACCATAACTCGAGATGTTGAGACGTAAGAGTTGTACAGTCAGAAAGAAATATCCATCACACTTAATGCATCTTCTAACTAGCAATCTATAACATTGAGAGATTGTAAATTCTAGATTTAAAAGATAGAATTAGTATTATTCAAGAGAAATTACTAATTAGGATAGAAAATTCTAATAGTTAGCATGAGTAGGATGAATTAGCACAACCATAATATTTTATTTGATTATAATTACCGAAATCATTACCCTAGTTCTTTTCTTATATAAAGCAAACATTTTTAGTAGTAGTTTTAGTCACAATATATTCCAACTAAATTAATTATTCAAATAGAACTAGTAAAGATTAAGTTGGTACTTAAGACAACAATCCTCGTGGGACGATACTCTGCTCGCTACTATATTACTTGAAAACAATTGGTACACTTGTCATTCGAATCTGCACATCATTCTCCTCTTCCACTTCTCCTCGCCTTCTCCTCAAATCTACCACCACCATCATTTTCTCTGATAGCATCACAGTATAACATTCTCCTCCTCTATCACCATCATCACCGCTACATCGTGTCCTCAACAATATAACCACACCCACCACCACAATCATCTTTGTTATCACAGCTTCCACTACCATCTTCTAACCAAAACAATTTTTCAATTTGTATCCTAATCCTAGCTGAACCCCTCTTTCTTCCTTTCAACCTCCTTCCATGGTCATACCCCGAGCCTCATTCTCCTCTCCACTTTTCTCTACATCACCATCATCTCAACTTATTTAGAGTTTCTTTATGAAGAAAATAAATTCTTATGAAAAAATCGGGAAGAAGATAATTTTTTTTTAAAAAATTGAGATTAATTATATATTAATTAAAGAAATTGAAGTACTGAATTTCTTTAATTAAATGCGTCATGAGCATGGTACTCATATAGACAAAAAAGGTTAACCTTGTGATGATCTAGAGGGTTAAGTAAATGAACACAAACCTTGAAGAAGGTTCGGAGAAATTTATTGGAAAAGTAACTTGCAAGAATAATATGAGGCTGGAAATGATCTTTCATGATTTGAATCTTTATGAACTTATTCAAGGATGAATAACCTAATTCCTAAAATTGCTTAACTAGAAAGAAAACGGGATAAACCATCAATTATTGTTGCATAGAAGTTTAAATATTCCATATTTCTCCATATAATTTAACTCTCCTCTTTAGAGCAATTGAAAAAAGAAGAAGAAGAAGAAGATGATGAAACAATGTGTACTATCGTCGCTTGATAACTTATATGTGATTTTGTTTTCAATATTGACTCTAATGAAAGAGCGTGATTGTATTCCACCTATTTCTGAAAGCAAACAACATGATGCTCATTCTCATAATTAAAAAGAAAAAAAAAACGTATATAAGAGGTTTGTTTGAACCAGAAATATTTAATTCCTGTTTTAAACAAAAAATATATATATATCAGAATCAAATTATTTCTGATGAAGCACAGCTGACACACTACATCCATGGGTAATAATAATATTTGACTAATTAATATATTCTTCATATGCTATATAACAACCAAAGAGCATACAATGGAAAATAATATTAATGACCGTCAAAAATCGAACTACTAATTCCCTTTTTAGGTTAATTCAAAAAAAAATTAGCGTCCTACTAGCATAGAGACAAAATTAAATCTATTTACAAGCCAGTTGAATAGCTTTTGCAGAGACCACGGAACTAATATGAAGAAAATAACAAATAGGAAAAAAAATGTTCAGAAAAGTTGTGAAAAGAATTCACCCTAAGCATACAGAGAAATTGCATGCACCATTTCTGTACTACCTTATTTTGTTAAACATCTCCGAATGAAATACGGGGTCTTGAACCAACCGTCTCTCTTAATAAAGAGAATTCACTTGAAGGCTTGGCGACTCAAAACAAGAAGTCATATCAGTAGGCTCCAGCGACACGCGGAATCTGACAAGGATGATGTCGGCAAGAGATAGGCACGCATCACGCGCTGCAACAATGGATTCTTGATCTGCAACAATAGATTCTTGATTTGTATCTGATCCACCATGCATATTGAGGTTTTAAATGACGGCGATGAGATGAGTTTGTTTATGCTTGTATGACTTGAATCTGATTTCGAATTTCGGAGCTCTGCATCATACTCAAATCAATCTAAACATGTCAGAGAAAGCACTGTAGAGAAATAAAGAGAAAAAAAAAAAGTAATAAATAAAAGTTAAAACTTCTACACTGATTGCTTGGAAAGTAAATTAGGGTTTTGTCCTATTTATAATTAGAAAAGATTTCTCTCAATAAGCTTCGCTTGTTGACAATTGGAACGTTTTTTTTTATTGGTAAGATTTCCGTACCTGGAAAGTAAATTAGGTTTTGTTCTCCTATTTATTATTGGAAAGTATTTTTTTTCTCAAATAAACTTCTCCTGTTCATAGTTGGAAGGTTTTTCAGTAAGATTTCTATGCTTGAAAAAAAAATTATGGTTTTTTCCTCCTATTTATAATTGAGAAGGTTTTTCTCTCAAATGAATTAGGGTATTTGTTCTCCTACTTATAATTAAAAAGTATTTTCTATCCCAAGAGAATTCTTTTCATGGTGAAGAAAAGAAAGTTGATATGAACTCTATTTTCTCACATCTTTCAGCTGATTTTTTCGGATTCTCCAATCGGTTTCCTTTTTCTTTTAGTTTCTTAGTAATTTTGCTTTTTAACCTTTGTTTTTTCTTTGCGGAGCACAAGACAATAGATACACATGTTAATAATTTTTTATTTGATTAATTATTTCTTTAATAGGATAAATATATCTCAATTGTATAAATCAGGGAAGAATCCTTGAGCTAATGGTTCCCCATATTCTCCCCTGACCCAACTCTCTCTCTCTCTCAATATTAATAACAGACACCAAACTATTCTCTCTCTCTATTAATATCAGACACCAAACTATAGCATATTTGTTGTTATACTATCGAACTATTATTAGCCCATATGTTCTCTGTTTTAAACCTTAGTTTAAAGATCATTTTGCTTAACAGCTTATTTTCTTGAAAGAAAAACTGAAGTTCTAGAAGTGACTATTCTTCAGGCTTTTTCATGTTTTTTCTTTTTTTTTTCTTTTAAGGATAGAGAGTGATTTCAATAGATTCTACGTGGATTTTACGTGACATGTGTTATGATAAGGTTATTTTGACATTTACATAGGAGACCAAAGAGTTTGAAGATACATAAAAAGAAAAAAGAAAAAAATTATATTTTTAAAATTTTAGTAAAATCTTAAAACCTAAAATTTGGTTTTTCTTTTTCCATATGGAGGAGTTCCATCATGCCAAACAAACACTTTTAGTGTTCATCGCTGTGCTTGAAACCCCATAAATATTTTTGATTTTCAGAAGAGATCTCTGTTAGCTATTAAACTTGTTACATGCGTTAGTAATTATGTTATTCATGTATTCATGCACTTATGAGATACATGTCCATGAGAAATTCATGAACTAGTTTGAAGAGTCATGTGGTTTGGTGTTTGAAGAGTCATGTGGTTTGGTGTTTGAAGAGTCATGGAGGATGTTCCAAAAGGCCTATATAAGGAAGTGCATATGTAAGTCCAATTGAATAACTCGAAATAAAAAAAAGTTCATTTCCTCCTTCTTGAAAAACTATTCCCAACAAAATTGGTATCAGAGCCAAGACAACTATGGCTTCTTCTAGTTCTATCCAAACCCAAGTGCCCCACTTAACTAAAACCAATTATGGTAAATGGAGTATCCAAATGGAGGCCTTGCTGGGATCCATGGGAGCATGGAACACGGTGGTAAATGGAGTCAAGGAGGAGGAGATGAAGAAGGAGAAGAAGGCGTTGTTCACAATCTACCAAGGAGTAGACGACGCCACGTTCGAGTTGATCGCCTCTGCAAAAACTTCTAAGGAAGCTTGGGAGATCTTGAAGAAAGCCTTTGATGGCGTAGAAAGAGTGAAGAAAATCCGCTTGCAATCTTTGCGAGCAGATTTTGAGGCCCTACAACAAGAAGGTCAGAATCCATTGGTGAGTACTTCCATCGAGTAAATTCCATTGTGCATGAGATGAGGCGACATGGTGAGAAGATTGAAGATGTACGTGTTGTGGAGAAGATCATGAGATCTCTACACTCAAGATTTGATTATATTGCTGTGGCGATTGAAGAATCAAATAATCTTGAGGAGATGTCAGTGGAAGAACTCCAAGGCTCTCTACAAGTTTATGAAGAAAGAGGCTTGCGAAAGAAGAAAGAAGAAGGAAAGACTATGGAGCAAGCACTTCAAGCCAACTCTTCCCAAAAGAAGGATGGATCTTCAAGAGGAGGTTACCATCGAGGAAGAGGTGGACGTGGTGGCAAAGTACGAGGTGGTCGTGGTAACCACTTCAACGAACAAAGTAGCACCCATGGTGATGAAAGTGAAGGGAATGGTCGTGGAAGCCATGAAACTCGTGGCCGAGGCCGCGGTCGAGGTCATGGCCGGAAAGGAAGGTATGATAAATCTCATATCCAGTGCTATATTTGTGAGAAATATGGCCATTTCTCCTATGATTGTTGGTATAATTCTGACAATGATGGTGGAGAGAAGGCTAATCATGTGGAGCTAAGTGAAGGACAAGTGTTGCTCATGTCCTATAATGAAATTGATCCGCCTCAAACGGTCACATGGTTCATAGACACGGGAGCCTCAAATCACATGAGTGGAAGAAAGGAGTTCTTCACAAGGCTCGATGAAGGTCATCAAGGCTACATCACATTTGGTGATCTTTCCAAATGTCCAATTGAAGGAAAAGGTGATGTTGTCTTTAAACTTCAAAATGGTAGGGAGCTTTGCATCTCTGATGTCTATTATGTCCTTGCTATAAAAAGTAATTTATTGAGTATTGGACAATTGTTGGAAAGAGGATATGGCATCAAGACGAGCGATCTAGTTCTTAGCTTGTTGGATAAGAATAACAGGCTGATTACACATGTGAAGATGACAAAGAACAGGATGTTCCCGTTGAAGCTCTCAATTGTGGAGTCAAGGTGCATGAAGGCAACGACTCAAGATCGCAGCAATCTGTGGCATCTTCGCTATGGACATCTCAATTTTGAGGCATTGAAGCTAATGGAGAAGAAGAAAATGGTGGTGGGATTGCCAAAGATTGATGCTCCTAACAACCTTTGTGATGTTTGCATTGTGGGAAAGCAACAAAGGGAGTCATTCAAGAAGTATGATGTCAAAAGAGCATCTAAGCGTCTACAATTGGTGCATTCAAACGTATGTGGACCTATCAAGCCCGAGTCTATTGGTGGTAATAGGTATTTCCTAACCTTTACTGATGATTTTAGTGGCAAGACTTGGGTGTATATGCTAAAAGAGAAAAGAGAAGTCTTCTCCAAATTCAAAGAATTCAAGAGCTTTGTTGAAAAACAAAGTGGATGTCTGCTTAAGTGTTTGAGAACTGATCGTGGAGGCGAGTATATGTCGCAGGAGTTTGAGAATTTCTGCAGGGAACATGGCATCCAACATCAACTCACTATGCCGCAAACACCACAACAAAATGGTGTCTCAGAGAGGAAGAATAGAACAATTCTCAACATGGTCCGATGTATGCTGAAGGAGAAAAATATCCCAAAGGAATTTGGGGAGATGCTGTGGCTTGTTCTGTTTATTTGTTGAACAGGTTTTCAACGAAGAGACTTGAAGACATGACGCCAGAGGAAGCATGGAGTTCTCGAAAACCAAAGGTCGATCATCTTCGAATCTTTGGAAGTGTTGCTTATGCTAAGATTCAGGAGGAGAAGCGCACGAAGCTTGAAGATAAAAGCCAAAGATGCATATTCTTGGGCTATGGTGAGAACTGCAGCGGATACAAGCTGTATAACCCCGTCACTTGCAAGATTGTGATGTCAAGAGATGTGAAATTTGATGAAGATCAAAGCTGGGAGTGGAAGACAATTGACATGGGGATTCTCATTCCTCTTGATGGTGAGGAGGAGAAGAGAGAGTCACCATCCACTACCTTAAATGAAGATTCAGACCATGATGATTCTACCAGTCCTGTACGCAAGACAAGGAGAGTTCAAGAGATTTATGACTCCACTCAACCAGTTGAGCCCATTGATTGGGAGAACGAGGAGGAATTCAACAATTTATGTCTTTTTGCAGGCTTTGATCCTATGACATTTGAGGAGGCCAATAAGGAGGCAAAATGGAGGAAAGCTATGGAGGAGGAGATTCACTCCATCAAGAAAAATGATACGTGACAGCTCACATCACTTCCACAAGATTCAAACCCCATTGGTGTTAAATGGGTATACAAGACAAAGAGAGATGCCAAAGGTGTGGTAGAGCGACATAAGGCGAGATTGGTCGTGAAGGGCTATAAGCAAAAGTATGGCATCGACTATGAAGAGGTCTTTGCCCCAGTAGCAAGGCTAGAAACGGTGAGGTTGTTGATCTCACTTGCGGCCCAACGACGGTGGAAAATGCATCAAATGGACGTGAAGTCGGCATTCCTAAATGGGAAACTTGAAGAAGAAGTTTATGTTGAACAGCCACCAGGATTCATTATTAAAGGGCAAGAAAAGAAGGTGTACAAGCTGAAGAAGGCTCTCTATGGGCTAAAGCAAGCACCAAGAGCATGAAATTCAAGGATTGATAATTACTTCATGCAACAAGGATTTATGAGGTGCCCTGATGAGCATTCTTTATATGCTAAGGCAAACTCACATGGAGAAGTATTGTTTGTTTGCTTGTATGTAGATGATCTGATGTTTACAGGTAGCAGTCACTCTATGATCCAAGACTTCAAGCTCTCAATGAAAAAGGAGTTCGAGATGACGGATCTAGGCCTAATGAAATATTTTCTAGGCATTGAGATGCAACAAGGTGAAGATGGTATTTTTATTTCCCAATCAAAGTATGCAAAGGAGATCTTAGAGAAATTTGCCTTTGAAGACTGCCACCCAATTGACACACCTGTTGAGTTTGGTCTCAAATTAACCAAGGAGGGTGAAGGGAAGCTAGTCAACCCAACTTATTTCAAAAGTCTCATGCGTTGTCTAAGGTATTTGACTTGCACTCGTCCTGATATTCTATTTGGAGTAGGACTTGTGAGCAGGTTTATGGAGACCCCGAGAACCTCCCATTTGAAGGCAGCAAGGAGGATTCTTAGTTATATTAAAGGAACGGTTGATCATGGACTGTTCTACTCGCAGAATCACAACCTTGAATTGGTTGGTTTTAGCGATAATGATTGGGCTGGAAGCCGTGAAGATCGAAGGAGTACAACTGGGTTCGTATTCTATCTTGATGATGCTGCATTTACTTGATCGTCGAAGAAGCAATCCATAGTTGCTCTTTCAACCTGTGAAGCTGAATATATAGCAGCAGCCGCTTGTGTTTGTCATGCTATATGGTTGAGGAGACTATTAGAGAGAATGACGTTAAAGCAAGAAGAAGCGACCAAGATCTACATCGATAACAAGTCGGCCATTGCTCTAGCAAAGAACCCGGTTCATCATGAGAGATCAAAGCATATTGACACTCGATTTCACTTCAGAAGAGAACACGTGAAGATGAAGGAGGTGGAGTTGCACCACAAATGTTCGAGTGATCAAGTTGCCGACATTTTCACAAAAGCATTGAAGACGGATGCCTTTCAAAAATTAAGGAAGAAGCTTGGTGTCCAAGTTCGTGGAGAGAAACAAGTTTAAGGGAGGAGAATGTTAGCTATTAAACTTGTTACATGCGTTAGTAATTATGTTATTCATGTATTCATGCACTTATGAGATACATGTACATGAGAAATTCATGAACTAATTTGAAGAGTCATGTGGTTTGGTGTTTGAAGAGTCATGTGGTTTGGTGTTTGAAGAGTCATGTAGTTTGGTGTTTAAAGAGTCATGGAGGATGTTCCAAAAGGCCTATATAAGGAAGTGCATATGTAAGTCCAATTGAATAACTCGAAATAAAAAAAGTTCATTTCCTCCTCCTAGAAAAACTATTCCCAACAATCTCAGGGATTTTGTACTCTTTCTCAACAATTAGACTAAAGTAAACAGGTTTTTAGACTGTTAGATTGTCAATCCAACTCACAACATTTTATGTGCGCCATCAGTTAACCTTGCTTTCTAGCATGCTAAAATAAGAATATATTTTAATAATCTTTATTTTAGTGTTCACGAAATTGAAAACATTCGTAATATTATCTTGTTATTAGTCTAAATGAATTTACTTTTATATTATTTAATCAAATTAATTTATTTTATTTATATAAGTAACAGTAGGTTAACAATTTTATGTATAATTAAATATTATTTACTTTTGTTTTGACCCGCGGGTTTAACTCACCCGAGTTGCCAATGTCCTCGGATTTGTAACCCGAGCCATAAAACGTTAAAACAATGCATCAGAGTTGGGCTCTGGGTTTATTTTGGGCTCTTCCACTAACCAGCTATTTTATGGGCCTAACAACTTCGGGCCTTGACTCAAGAAGTATTACGCCTGAGCTGTGGTCCACCGGTTAAACCCGGTTAAACTTTAGGTTTGCTGACCAGAGATCAGCGGTTCAAATGTTCGGGAGGGAGGGACATGTTGACTATTGCTTCCTCATCCCCACAAAAAAAAAGAGGTTAGTAAGCATTAGCAAGGCCTTTTGGGCTCGGCTTGATCTCTCTTAATAATTATGCTAGAAAGTTCAAGGCCGAAGCTACGGCCCACGCATGGTCTGTTCTTTTCTAAGTTTTATTATTTATTTCCAAGTTTTTAATAAAACAGTACCCAATTGGCATGAAAAAATGATGAAATGGTTATAATTGTGACTCGGCTCATATGATATGAATGAAGTTCAATAGAAGATGATAGATCATCCGATGTAGCTAGAAAGAAGTCCAGAGGTAAGAATATAAATATAGAAATCACTGTATTTTATTTGAATGACTAGCAATTTTGACAGTATATTTATATTGTAACCAATTCCTCCTTCCAGTCTATGCAATGATTTAGAAAATGCCTATTGTTTCATTAAACTTCCATTGTTATAATTAAAAGTACTCAGATATTAGAGGCAACTAATGTCAATTAAGGAATCAATGCGAACTTAAAAAAAGTTTTATTCTGATCATAATTAGTAAATAAAATGTTAAAAAATTATTATTTCTAACATTTTACATTTTTCCTTTAAGCAAAAATAACTTTTTACATTCTTCTTTTGTTAAACATCTCTTTAATGAAAGGCGATGTATTGAACCCATCTATTTTGCTTTAAAAAAAATATGGAATGAATAATCGATAAACAAACTCAAAACAAGAACGTCTAAAGTTCATTGAAGCGGGCCCCGACAACGTATAGAAACTGACAAAGAGACTGTCCACATGAGATAGACATGTGCCGTTTGGCGTAAAAATGGATTCTTGTCTGCACTGAGCCGCCGCGCAAATTGAGATATTTAACGATGAGGACGACATGAGTTTATTTGTATTTGTGTAATTCAAATTTAATGTATTTGTGTAATTCAAATTTAATTCGGGTTTCGGAGGTCCGGATCATACTCTGATAAAATAAATTAAAGTTCTTGTTCTCTTGTTTAATTGGAAAGCATTCTTTGTTCTTAAATAAGATTTTCTATAGAATAATTGCTTTGAAAATAAATGAAGATTTTTGTTCTTCTATTTATAATTCGAAAGGATTTCTGCTCAAATATATTAGTGTTTTTTGTTCTCTACTTAATTGGAAAGAATTTTCTCTCCAAAGATAATTATTTTCATAGTCAAGTATTAACTCTCTATTCTCTCGTCCTTTAGCTGATGGATTTTTCGATTCTTCCTTTTTTTTTTCAAAATAAATTTTATTTTTTTATCTTTATGTCAATGAAGCACAAAACTACTAATACATAGACTATCATTTTTTTAACTTATTTAATTATTTCTTGATAGGATAAGTATATCAGAATTGTTTTAATCAGGAAAGAATCCTTTAGCTAATGGTTCCATATTCTCCGGTGAAAGCCACTTGGATTTCTTATTACGATCTTTTACCTTTTCTGTAACCCCCTTCCCTATGTACGGGTTTCGATACTGCTATCTGATACCTGATGTAATCATTCTGGTAACCGGATTGAGAATTTTTCAGCTCAAGATTTTATTTTCCAATATTCTAAATTTTTCGGCATTTTTTGAAATTTATGGGAATTATTTGAGAATAATCTCAATCGGGGTTGATCGGTGTCACAGGCTGACTCCGAGATTTTTAATTTACAATCATGAATGAATTTCATGAATCTGTCTTTATAAAAATATTTGAAATGACTTTTTTTTACTTTTGTGAATTTTTGAGAATTTTTCAGAATTAATAAGAGTTTAATCGATGATTAAATATTGAAAAAAAAAGAGAATGCAATTAAAAAATAAAACAAAATTAAATTAAATTAAAAAAATAAATCTAATGACATGTTTTGAACACGTGTCACCCACAAACAAATAGCATGCTCCAACCATTATAGCCTTATGGAATCTTGAATGAAGGGCTAACACACTCCATTAATCTTTTTATTCTTCCAAAATACTTGCCCAAAAGAACTGACCGCTCCCCTTCTAAGCCATTGAACCCGTGACCATTCATCCCAAGTTGACAGCACAAACCACTTGGCCACTTTGGTCTTGTGCTAAAGGCCACACATATATTTAAATGTTTAATATTCCCATCTTCTTCTTCCCACAACAACCGCTGCACATATATGTCTCCACCTGTTCCCTTTATCTCTGCCACGTTTCTCTCCTCCCCTCACCCGCATATTCTCTCTCATTGACTTAACTTCTTATAATCTAAAACAAAAACCAAATCCAAAATCTTATCTAAATCCTAACTACCCAAATCATATCCTAACTAAATAAATCCTATCAAATCAAAATCCTAACTGACTCAAATTCTCTTTAATCCAAATATTTCTCCTCCTCTCCCCATTGGCAGCCAACACGCCATCACCCTACTTTTTCCATCCTGCAGTGAACACCCCAAAATGTTTCCCTTCACTCCACCATCACCCGGGCACCCCTCCAGGCCGTGACCAAGCTCACCCTCTCTCTCGGCCTTCTCCCCCGCAAGCGCCGGAGTCCGATCGACGAGTGCGAGCGCAGGCCACGGCAACCCGGACCACCCCGCGGCAGCCCGTCCTCCTCCACAACTTCTGCCGGCGTGCCGGAGCAACCCGTTGTCGAGCTTCTCTCTCACAGTGAGCCTTCTCTCACTTTCTCTATTTAATGTAATTGGGTGGGTTTGTAATTATTTATATATGTATATGCAATTATTTACATGGTTGCGTGAGTATTGATACTATGGAAGTTTTAAAATATGAATTTATTTATAATACATTTAGGCACATTGATTTCTATTATTATCCATTTGTTGTAATGCATGCCGTACGTATCAACTATTATTATCCATTTTGACATTTTAGTAATTGAATTAAGGTATTATATTTTGGAGTTTTAGTTACCTGGAGAAAAGCTATTTGGCAAAACATAAACCTTTTAAAGGTTAGAATTTTAATGTGGCTTGTAGACCAAAACAAGCACTTACTGTTGTTAATTTGGGCAAGAGAAATATTGTTGTTCGCTCAACAGGTGTTTTCTGTAATAGACATAATGAAACAACTTATCATTTGTTTTTCGTGACCTAACATTGGTGTTATTTGGAGTTTGTTTAAGGATTGTTTTAAAGTTAGAGGTAGGCCTAAACCTTTGTACGATTGATGGCTAACTGGAGAAGAATCCGCATTGCATGAGCTTGTTCAGACGGGGATTACTTATACGCATGCTTCAGTTGGGGTTGTGGTTCGTTTGAGGGAGGAATTATCACTCGTGAAATAAGTTCCAGTGTTGTTTGCAATTGATCAGTATAATCACTGGTTCACATTCAGTGGATATGAGGAACCTGTAACTGTTCGATCTTGCCGCCCGATTCATGCTAAGGAACTTCCCATGTGTTCGGACCCGTTTGGTGAGATTCGGACCAGTTGCACAAGACCCGGACCCGATTCGGATTCGTGCTCGTTGTGGACCCGATGCATAGGGGATTCGAAGACCGATTCGTGGGATGATCCGTAGATCAGTACTGGTTCGTGCAGTGAAGACCAGACGACGATTCAGTTCCGAAATCGCGTCATTTCATGTGAGTGTTCCTTGTTTTCTTATTGAGTATTTTAATATTATTTTATATGAGTGCTTTTAACTGGTTCCTATATACGTTATAATGTTTAAACAGTGTTCATGTTTAATTACTGTTTATGCATGTCAATTATGGCTCATGTTCACATTCACGTATTAAATACATAATCAACAAACCCCGGAAGACCACATTGCTGATTCAGAATAAATATCCTGATACCATTTAGATAACTTGACTAACTATATGACATCTAACTGATAACAATACTATGCAAATTACTGAAAGTTACTAGGAAAGTATCGTTGACCGTAACACCCTGTACAGTCCTATTGTTCATCGTATACACGGTTACTGTTACTGTTCACTGTTACTGATATTGTTCACCGTGTATACAATTACTGATTGACTGTTACTGCACTATTATCGTTACTGTCACCGTATCGTCCCAGTGTTATAGGTAACATGAGTATTAAGTGTTTTACTGAATTCAATAATAAAATAATTGAACAACTTACACCGGGATTGGGGAAATTGATGGAGGAGACAGCGTCTGTATTTTGGGTGGACCTAGGATATATGTTGCGCAGCCGACTGAGGGTTCCACTGCAGGGTTCCTGGGGGATGACTGACATCCCATCTGTACTGTTACTGTTCCACTGTTTTCACAGTGAGATTACTGTTACTGTTACTGAGTACCTAGCGGTACGGCCTGGTTCAGCGCCAGGAAACTGAGGCCGTGGTCCCGGGTATGTACGGGACCCACCTAAAGCATGGACAAAGTCTCTTCCATTAATTTCAATAACTTAGAACCCTGATTGACACGTGTAGTAGGCGTAGTATGGGATGCGTCTATTACAAGTGGCAATTAGTGTTCGCTGACATAATAAATGATAATGAACTGTTAATGTATTGTGACTGATATTAATCACCTGACTGTACATTTATATCACTGTGATAGACATATAACTATAACCATGACCGGATTGTATAACAACTAGTGACATGCTAGGTTACACACCATAACGTCAGTGTTGTTTACAATTATGTTAGTTACCTTGTTCTATATACATGTTGTTATTCGGTATTTATCATGTTATTTAGTGCTTTCAGTTATCTGTTATTATTATTTATGCACTGTTTATCTGCACGAGCTTTTCCCTTTACACACACTCACCAGGTCGCTTTCTGACGACCCTGGATTTGCACGTCCAGATATTGGACGATTGTTTCTATTGTGCAGGTGTTCGTTGAGACTGTACGCTTTGCGAAGAGCTGGATTCTCTCTCCCTTTAATTCTGGTACTCTTGCATTTTCTTTTTCCTGCTATTATTCCTTGATTCTTGTATATCACATTTAGCCTGTTATTCTATTCCTCATTCATTTCAGATCCTGTGTAGTCTTATATGTATTATTGCAGTGATCGATGACTATTATAGTTCTGATTATAGCTTGTTCAAGTTAATTTAGGCTTAGCGTATATACTGAAAGAAACACCTAGAGGGGGGGTGAATAGGTGTTTGTGCTAATCTAAAACTAAATGCAAAAACTAAGTGCGCTAAATGCGGAAGCTAATGTAAATTTTGTAACACACTTAGTACAATCAACAAGTGTAGCCGAATTCCCCGTGAAGGGCTCTGGACTAACTCCTCTTGATTCCCCTTGAATGGGTTGAGGTGCTATGTGAAGCTCTTGTTGATTAGGTACAAGTGAGGCACACACAAACAACCAAGCATATATAAGATATAGCAATGTGAATTATGCAAGGCACAACACAAGCAAATATGATATGACAATATGAAGTATGATGCTTTGCACAAATGTAAAGAGAGAGAGTTTAGAGACAAGTGGATCAAACGCAAACACAATGATATGTTTCGAGGTTCGAGCACCCTTGCTCTACATCCCCGCCTACACCACCGTGTAGGATTTCCAATCCACTATACCGTCCACCGAGGACTCCCACCGAGAGAACCTTCACCGAGAAGGATTTGTACAACAAGGGAGTACCGAACTCCTCTCTCAAACAACCGTCTCACAACCGAGGGGTAGGCCCGTAGCCAAACAATAACAACAACAACAACCAACACCTCTACCGAAGAGGGTTTACAACCAAACTCCACCTCTCTCTAGAGGGAGCAAACCAATCACCCGATCACCTCTACCAAAGAGGGATACACAAAGAATAAGGGTGTACAACTAGTGGTTTCTTTCAACCGCAAACAATCTCTCTTTTCTTTTCTCTTTTTTCACAAAACAAATGATCCTAATAGATTAGGATAGAACATAGCTCAAGTGTGGAAACAAGGTGTTTTTGGAAACAAGCAACAAAGAAAAACTAATTGGGAAGTCTCTTGTAAAAGATAGAAAATGAAAGATCAAATCAAAATCCCAAAAACTAGTTTTCTTTGATTTTCCAAAAACCCAAAACACAAATCAAATTGGAAGTTTAAAGCCCAAAACACTTTTGAAAACTTGTTTTAAACACTTTAGAAACCAGAAATTTTTCTCCTTGAAAATCTTGGCCAAAAACCCAAAGAGATGGGGTTTATATAGGTCCAATACAAAACTAGCCGTTAGAGCTGAGCTGGCAGCTCTGACAGGCAGTGGTCGACCGGCCCGGTCGACCACCAACGGTCTAAAATATGGCCGTTGGGCAACCACGGTCGACCGGCCCGGTCGACCCAAACAAACAGAGAGCTCTGCTCTCAGACCGGTCGACCGTCCCGGTCGACCGTCCCAATGGCTCCAAACGTGCACAAAATTATGCACGTCGGTCGACCGGCCCGGTCGACCGACCTCAGCCCTAGTCGACTAGTCAGGCTACTAGTCGACTTGGTTGAAGCCTGGAACAAAAAATTGGATAAAAACATATTTTGAAAATACTTATATCTTTTCTAAAACTTTCATAAAAACTTGTTTTATTATTTTATTTTAAAACACAAACTAATGATAAAAATTTCAAGACAAATATCAATCATATCAATTTATTTTTGAGTCTTGCAAATTTTATCAAAAACAAAACTTGTATTTTTATCAAACTTGATTTTTCAATACATGAATAGGGATATCAAAATAAGTTTGTTTAGCAAGTTTAATGCATGTATGTATATTTAGACCATATCTAATATACATAGAAAAAAAGTAAACTTGTTTTGATCTACCATTCATGAAAACCAAAAACCAAAACTTGTATTTTTATCAAACTTGATTTTTCAATACATGAATAGGATAGTCAAAATAAGTTTGTTTAAGATATGAAGCATGTATGTATATTGAACACATCTAATATACATAAAAAAATATGTAAACTTATTTTGATCAAACTATTCATGAAAACCAAATCCAAAACATGAAACCGTGTGTGTTTTGCACTTGAGCATATCAACTATACTAAACTTTACAAATGGATCTAAAACACACTATCTAAATTATGGATACCTAAGTCTTCTTGATGATCTTCATCTTCAAGTTGACTTGCTCCAAAACTCCATCCATGGGCTAGGCAATGTGTGATCTTGAAACTTTGCCCCTGGAATCATCATGAAAAGCTTCTAAACTCCTTGTTGAAGCTAATCACCAACTAATATCTTGGTTAATGATCTGAAACTTAAACAACACAAGATTATTAGTAAACATAACTACATGAGTTAATCATCATCAAAACTAGGGTGGAAGGCCTTTGGGTCAACAATCTCCCCCTTTTTGATGATGACAAAACTCATGGAGTTATATATGCATGGATTAGAGTTAAGCTTTAAAGAAGCTCCCCCTTAACTCATGCATAAACAAATAAAAAATATATGACAATGAAGCTCATAAATATGTATGCAAATGTATGACATGTATGCAAATACAACATGTCAAATAATCATAAAAGTCATCAAGTTCTTATCTCCATACATTTGCAAAACAAAACATATATGCATATCTAAAAACTAAACACAAGTATGCATATAAACATGTATACATTAACATTTATAAAACATATTCTAGAAGCTCTAGATACCAATTAAATTAATAAAATATTAACAAAACACTAGATGCTCTAGATACCAATAAAACTTAATATATGCAAAAACATAAGTATGCATATTTATATATGTACCAATCATGCATAGAATAATTTGTGATTTATATATGCATGTTAAACTCTCAAGTAATTCTCCCCCTTTTTGTCAATCATCAACAAAGGGGTAAACAATCAAAAATAATAAAATGAGGGGTAAAAATCTTTCTCCCCCTATTATGTCAATCAAAACAATAAAACAATGTTCTCCCCCTTTTTGTCTAAAACAAAAACAAGGTTAATAAGGGGTGACAATCAATTTGAATATCAATTGAAAATATGTCAATGAAGCATCTTGATACCAATTGAAAATAAACAAACAAGAAAAATATTGATACCAATTTTAAACAAAAACACATGAAAAATCTTGATACCAATTGATATTAAACATAATAAATTTTGAATGTTTAAACAAAATTTTGATACCAATTGTAAATAATTTTCATATAAAACATATGATACCAATATGAAATTTTCAATCATAAAGTAAGGGAGTGGGAAATAAATACCAATTGAAAAATCACCAATTGAAAGATAAAATTAAATTTTCTCCCCCTTTATGAAATACCAACTAAAATGATGCATGGGCTTGATACCAATTTAAAAGTGATCAATTGAAACAAAATTGAAGCTCAAGCACTAGCATAAACAAGATTTTGTGAAAGATTTATATCTTAAGCACAAATAAAACAAGTATATGTATATGAAATAGAATGAGTACCAATCACCAATAGATGATACCAATTGAAAATATACATACACAATAAACATATGAGTATACAAAAAGATCAAAATGATACCAATTGAAAGGGTTCAATGATACCAATTGACACACCAATAAAAGCATGGTATAACTCATATAACTAATCCTCCCAACCATGTTCAAGTTTAAAATGATTTTCACTATAAAGCATACATGAGCATGATCTCCCCAACCTCCCTTGGAAGGTAGGGGTTTTCAAAAATAGATTTGAAAATGTAGTTTTGTTTGAAAATCACTACCAAATTGAAGAATACGAACTAGTCAAATGGAAAAACTTTTAAAATAGTACGAAATCCTTCATGCAAGGAATAAAACAAAATTGTTTTTCATGAAACACATGTAAATCACATGATCACTAAACACTCAAAGTCCATAAAGCTCATTCAAATTCTCATGAAAACAAATCATGAGTAAACTAATAAAGTGAGTGAACAAGTGGTATGTGACACACATCAATCATGAAAATATTCAATTAAGCTCATATGAAATTCCTTGAAGACATGAAAAGCTAGATTTTCATTTTCAATAGAAATTACCTAAAAAACATGAAAATCATCAAAACTTATTTAACCTTCATGGCATATGTATGTCTAATACAAACTAAAGTATACATACATATCCAAAACACAACGAGTCCACAAAATATATACATTAAGACACGTGGCTCAAAAAGGATAAACATGTATATCTAATAGTTTGGACAAGATAGACATATACATGAAGTTAAACAATTAAACACAAAATCAAGAAAAAAAACTAAATATACATCAAAATAAATTTCATTTCAAGGTATATGTATGAATTATCAACACAATAAGTATACATACATATCCCTAAACACAATTGAGTCCATATATAGATTTGCATGAAGGGCAAATGACTCAAGGGGTATACATGTATATCTTAAAGTTTGGCAATACAAACATATACATGAAGTGAAAAACTCATAAACAAATTCAAAAATGGAATACAAGTTTGAAATGTATGAATCATCAAAACTAGACTATACTAGCACATCTAATGGGTTCAAATAAGCATTCAAGCTCAAACATATATAGATTTATTTGTGGCCCAATATATGCACGAATATATACCTAGTCTTAATGAAAACTAACATCTAAACATGTAATCAACACATGAAATATCAAAACACAATAAAAATTAACATGATAAACTTAAACATGATTATTATGCAAATCCTCATGTTATTAAACCTATGATAAATATGATAGCTAAAACAAACGGTGAGAACACAAGATATGGGTCCATATAAACATGGGTGTCTCAAAATGCTATACATGCATGTTAAGGATCTAATAAACATGGCATTATCATAATAATCACCAAATAATGAAACATGCTAAAAACATCAAAGATATGAAATACAAATCATATATGATCAATATGTACATGCATGTGCATTAGATTTAGGTCATACAAATTAGTTTAACCAAGGTAAAAACACAAAAATATAAGTCCATATAAAACATGGATGTTTCAACCAACTAATAAGTATAACACTAATCTAATTAACATGGCATATTCACGATGATCACTAAACATCAAATCATGCTATGAAAGATAAACATGGAAAGCATGTAAACATAAGGAGTTAGAGATTCGATACCAAAACCAATGAGAGCACCGCTCTAGTTCTCCAAAACAAAGGTGGTCCTCTCCACCAAATCTTCCCTTGAAAGTGATGCATCCAATTGATCTCCTTTAAGCACGGAACGCATCCACTCCAACGTGTCATCACTCTCACGTCATGTGAGAGCCCACACCTACATCAAAAATAATAGGAGGGGTGGTCTTTGGTACCCATATCTTCTTGGGTCCATGGGGGTTAGTACCTTCTCTAACCCAAACAACTTCTTTGCTAAATTTACATTATGTAATCTATCATAGCAAAATTTAGCAAGGTGGCCCTTACGTCCACAATGTGTACATGTGTACACATGAGCATACATGTGTTGATGGTGTCCATGTGGAGCATGTGTATGCCGTGGAGGGTGTGCATGTAAAAGGATGGAACTTGTTTCTTTCGAACCAAGGTTTCCAAACGTGAGTGGTTCATGGCACATTGGCTCATAGTGGAGCCCAAACAATCCATTTTCTTCTTAATTAAATTTATATCATTTTCAATCAAAGAAGAAGTGGAGCATGCAATGGGTGGAGTGTGTGAAACTACCCTAACATGGCAAACATGTGCATCAATCTTATTTTGCAAAACAACATTTTTCTTTAAACACACATCTAAATTATTTGAAATGGAAATAATTTTATTTTCAAATCAACATTCTCTTTTAAAACAAAATCAATTTTTGAAGACAAGTTTTCATTTTTCTTCAAAATAACATGGCAATCATTTTTAGATTTTAAAAATTCATTTTCTTTTAGTGCAAGTTCCAATTGAGATCTCAATGAATCCCTTTCATTATAGACCTCAACCTTCTCTTGCAAAACATTATTAAGTCTAGAATGCAAACTTTTATTTTCATTTTCAAGTCCTAGACTTTTCTTTTTCAAAATTTTATATTTTTCTATTAACTTTTCACAAACAATAGATAGTTCTTCATTTAAGGCATGAGCATCATAATCATCACATGAAGAACTAGAGCAATCATCGCTATCATCCAAGTGGGGTTCCGAATGTACCTCAAGGGAGTCATTCCCTTGGACCATGAAGCATTGTGAATCGGATTCTCCACTAGATTCCTCTTCTTGGATTTGCACTTGAAGCTCGGAGGTGGTGGTGGTTGTTGTCAATTTGTTCCATACTGCAAAGGCGGAATCAATGTTAGAAATACACATAAGATAATCTTTAGGTAATGTGCTTCTAATGGCCTCTAGGGCTTGTGCATTGGCCCCTATATGATTGCGATCACTAAGAAAGGATTCCTTGGTAATGGCAAGGTAAACTTTATGACCTAGGGTTTGTAAATAAATGGTCATCCTAATCTTCCAAACATGAATGTTGGAAGGGTCAAACATAGGTGGGGTCATGAAAGCCATGGTAAACTATATGTGTGCAAGCAAGCAAATGCAAACAATAGATTAGCAAACAAAGGATCTTACTCATAGGATGTTAAGCCTAATATCAGGAGCACTAGCTCTGATACCAATTGAAAGAAACACCTAGAGGGGGGTGAATAGGTGTTTATTCTAATCTAAAACTAAATGCAAAAACTAAGTGCGCTAAATGCGGAAGCTAATGGAAATTTTGCAACACACTTAGTACAATCAACAAGTGTAGCCGAATTCCCGTGAAGGGCTCTGGACTAACTCCTCTTGATTCCCCTTGAATGGGTTGAGGTGCTATGTGAAGCTCTTGTTGATTAGGTACAAGTGAGGCACACACAAACAACCAAGCATATACAAGATATAGCAATGTGAATTATGCAAGGCACAACACAAGCAAATATGATATGACAATATGAAGTATGATGCTTTGCACAAATGTAAAGAGAGAGAGTTTAGAGACAAGTGGATCAAACGCAAACACAATGATATGTTTCGAGGTTCGAGCACCCTTGCTCTACATCCCCGCCTACACCACCGTGTAGGATTTCCAATCCACTATACCGTCCACCGAGGGAACCTTCACCGAGAAGGATTTGTACAACAAGGGAGTACCGAACTCCTCTCTCAAACAACCGCCTCACAACCGAGGGGTAGGCCCGTAGCCAAACAACAACAACAACAACTAACACTTCTACCGAATAGGGTTTACAATCAAACTCCACCTCTCTCTAGAGGGAGCAAACCAATCACCCGATCACCTCTACCAAAGAGGGATACACAAAGAATAAGGGTGTACAACTAGTGGTTTCTTTCAACCACAAACAATCTCTCTTTTCTTTTCTCTTTTTCCACAAAACAAATGATCCTAATAGATTAGAATAGAAGATAGCTCAAGTGTGGAAACAAGGTGTTTTTGGAAACAAGCAACAAAGAAAAACTAATTGGGAAGTCTCTTGTAAAAGATAGAAAATGAAAGATCAAATCAAAATCCCAAAAGCTAGTTTTCTTTGATTTTCCAAAAACCCAAAACACAAATCAAATTGAAAGTTTAAAGCCCAAAACACTTTTGAAAACTTGTTTTAAAAACTTTAGAAACCAGAAATTTTTCTCCTTGAAAATCTTAGCCAAAACCCAAAGAGATGGGGTTTATATAGGTCCAATACAAAACTAGCCGTTAGAGCTGAGCTGGCAGCTCTGACAGGCAGCGGTCGACCGGCCCGGTCGACCGCCAACGGTCTAAAATATGACCGTTGGGCAATCACGGTCGACCGGCCCGGTCGACCCAAACAAACAGAGAGCTCTGCTCTCAGACCGGTCGACCGTCCCGGTCGACCGTCCCAATGGCTCCAAACGTACACAGAATTGTGCACGTCGGTCGACCGGCCCGGTCGACCGACCTCAGCCCTAGTCGACTAGTCAGGCTACTAGTCGACTTGGTTGAAGCCTGGAACAAAAAATTGGATAAAAACATATTTTGAAAATACTTATATCTTTTCTAAAACTTCCATAAAAACTTGTTTTATCATTTTATTTTAAAACACAAACTAGTGATAAAAATTTCAAGACATATATCAATCATATCAATTTATTTTTGAGTCTTGCAAATTTTATCAAAAACAAAACTTGTATTTTTATCAAACTTGATTTTTCAATACATGAATAGGGATATCAAAATAAGTTTGTTTAGCAAGTTTAAAGCATGTATGTATATTTAGAACATATCTAATATACATAGAAATAAAGTAAACTTGTTTTGATCTACCATTCATGAAAACCAAAAACCAAAACTTGTATTTTTATCAAACTTGATTTTTCAATACATGAATAGGATAGTCAAAATAAGTTTGTTTAAGATATGAAGCATGTATGTATATTGAACACATCTAATATACATAAAAAAACATGTAAACTTGTTTTGATCAAACTATTCATGAAAACCAAATCCAAAACATGAAACCGTGTGTGTTTGCACTTGGGCATATCAACTATACTAAACTTTACAAATGGATCTAAAATACACTATCTAAACTATAGATACCTAAGTCTTCTTGATGATCTTCATGTTCAAGTTGACTTGCTCCAAAACTCCATCCATGGGCTAGGCAATGTGTGATCTTGAAGCTTTGGCCCTGGAATCATCATGAAAAGCTTCTAAACTCCTTGTTGAAGCTAATCACCAACTAATATCTGGTTAATGATCTGAAACTTAAACAACACAAGATTATTAGTAAACATAACTACATGAGTTAATCATCATCAAAACTAGGGTGGAAGGCCTTTGGGCCAACATATACGTGGGGTATTTTTCTTGCGTATATACGTTGCCGACTCTCGTCGCGACTCCATTCCCGCGTATTTGGGAAACGGGGCGTGACAAGGTTTTTTTGGTATCAGAGCCCTGTTTCGACATAAATCAGACTTGACTCTTACCAGTAACTTGAAACAAGTTATAGTTACACTGCAATATACATATACTATCCATACAATGATATTGACTCCATTTGGAATTGATCGTTCACTCCTTTGAAATTCATCTCTTTGATCTTTCGACCTCTCCGATCACATCTCACCCTTAGAGTAATCTTGGTCCATCTTGAATCTTATTTTCTTATCGATTTTATTTTCTGATCTTGTCTCTTGGAATTGGTCACTCCATATTGAAACTGGTAGTAGAGATCAGAGCGCGCAGCGGAAGCATAGTGGAGCCATGATGGAGTGAGAAGAGACATTGAAGCTTGATATCTGTCTCTTTTGATTTTTTTTATTTATCTTTCCCTACTTATAGAAATTTCGAGGACGAAATTTTTATAAGGTGGGTAGGATTGTAACCCCCGTTCCCTATGTACGGGTTTCGATACTGCTATCTGATACCTGATGTAATCATCCTGGTAACCGGATTGAGAATTTTTCAGCTCAAGATTTATTTTCCAATATTCTAAATTTTTCGGCATTTTTTGAAATTTATGGGAATTATTTGAGAATAATCTCAATTCGGGGTTGATCGGTGTCACAGGCTGACTCCGAAATTTTAATTTACAATCATGAATGAATTTCATGAATCTGTCTTTACAAAAATATTTGAAATGACTTTTTTTACTTTTGTGAATTTTTGAGAATTTTTCAGAATTAATAAGAGTTTAATCGATGATTAAATATTGAAAAAAAAGAGAATGCAATTAAAAAATAAAACAAAATTAAATTAAATTAAAAAATAAATCTAATGACATGTTTCGAACACGTGTCACCCACAAACAAATAGCATGCTTCAACCATTATAGCCTTATGGAATCTTGAATGAAGGGCTAACACACTCCATTAATCTTTTTATTCTTCCAAAATACTTGCCAAAAGAACTGACCGCTCCCCTTCTACATGAGTTAATCATCATCAAAACTAGGGTGGAAGGCCTTTGGGCCAACATATACGTGGGGTATTTTCCTTGCGTATATACGTCGCCGACTCTCGTCGCGACTCCATTCCCGCGTATTTTGGGAAACGGGGCGTGACAGGGTTTTTTTGGTATCAGAGCCCTGTTTCGACATAAATCAGACTTGACTCTTACCAGTAACTTGAAACAAGTTATAGTTACACTGTAATATACATATACTATCCATACAATGATATTGACTCCATTTGGAATTGATCGTTCACTCTTTTGAAATTCATCTCTTTGATCTTTCGACCTCTCCGATCACATCTCACCCTTAGAGTAATCTTGGTTCCATCTTGAATCTTATTTCTTATCGATTTTATTTTCTGATCTTGTCTCTTGGAATTGGTCACTCCATATTGAAACTGGTAGCAGAGACCAGAGCGCGCAGCGGAAGCATAGTGGAGCCATGATGGAGTGAGAAGAGACATTGAAGCTTGATATCTGTCTCTTTTGATTTTTTTTTTATTTATCTTTCCCTACTTATAGAAATTTCGAGGACGAAATTTTTATAAGGTGGGTAGGATTGTAACCCCCGTTCCCTATGTACGGGTTTCGATACTGC
Source organism: Agave tequilana (assembly GCA_038442645.1). Taxonomy (NCBI): domain Eukaryota; kingdom Viridiplantae; phylum Streptophyta; class Magnoliopsida; order Asparagales; family Asparagaceae; genus Agave; species Agave tequilana. The sequence goes on along the minus strand of JAVJIF010025246.1, from coordinate 30,607 downwards.
TATCTGATACCTGATGTAATCATCCTGGTAACCGGATTGAGAATTTTTCAGCTCAAGATTTTATTTTCCAATATTCTAAATTTTCGGCATTTTTTGAAATTTATGGGAATTATTTGAGAATAATCTCAATTCGGGGTTGATCGGTGTCACAGGCTGACTCCGAGATTTTTAATTTACAATCATGAATGAATTTCATGAATCTGTCTTTATAAAAATATTTGAAATGACTTTTTTTTACTTTTGTGAATTTTGAGAATTTTTCAGAATTAATAAGAGTTTAATCGATGATTAAATATTGAAAAAAAAAAAGAGAATGCAATTAAAAAATAAAACAAAATTAAATTAAATTAAAAAAATAAATCTAATGACATGTTTCGAACACGTGTCACCCACAAACAAATAGCATGCTCCAACCATTATTAGCCTTATGGAATCTTGAATGAAGGGCTAACACACTCCATTAATCTTTTATTCTTCCAAAATACTTGCCAAAAGAACTGACCGCTCCCCTTCTAAGCCTTTGAACCCGTGACCATTCTTCCCAAGTTGACAGCACAAACCACTTGGCCACTTTGGTCTTGTGCTAAAGGCCACACATATATTTAAATGTTTAATATTCCCATCTTCTTCTTCCCACAACAACCGCTGCACATATATGTCTCCACCTGTTCCCTTTATCTCTGCCACGTTTCTCTCCTCCCCTCACCCGTATATTCTCTCTCTCATTGACTTAACTTCTTATAATCTAAAACAAAAACCAAATCCAAAATCTTATCTAAATCCTAACTACCCAAATCATATCCTAACTAAATAAATCCTATCAAATCAAAATCCTAACTGACTCAAATTCTCTTTAATCCAAATATTTCTCCTCCTCTCCCCATTGGCAGCCAACACGCCATCACCCTACTTTTTCCATCCTGCAGTGAACACCCCAAAATGTTTCCCTTCACTCCACCATCACCCGGGCACCCTCCAGGCCGTGACCAAGCTCACCCTCTCTCTCGGCCTTCTCCCCGCAAGCGCCGGAGTCCGATCGGCGAGTGCGTGTTGGAGGAGAGAGTACAGTAGAGGAGGTGAATTCATGCCAGGTGCTGTTGAAGATTGCCAAGGAGTCTACGACGAAAGGCAAAGGAACAGCGGGCAGGAAAAAGCAGCAGCAGCAGAAAAGACAGAGGTCGGTCGACCGGACCGACGTGCACAACGTGCACAGGATTTGAGCGGTCGACCGTACCGGTCGACCGCAACACTCTGTCTGCAGAAGACAGAGCTCTCGGGTTATTTCGGTCGACCGGACCGGTCGACCGGAGAGGCTTTCTGTAGGAACCCAACTCTCGGGTTGTTTCGGTCGACCGGTCCGGTCGACCGTAAGAGGGAGTCGGTCGACCGGACCGGTCGACCGACAGTCGGGTCTAGGCTGAAAACTGCTGTTTCGGGAAGTTATGTATTTAAGCCCTAATTGTAATTTCTAGGGTTTAGTGCCTAGAGAAAAATAAGCTGCGGACTCTCTTGTGTTCATAGAGATCCAGAGCTATTGTAATCATCTTCCAAATTGAAACTCTCTCCGTAGATTGCCCCGAGGACGTAGGCATTCAGGCCGAACCTCGTTAAATGGCGTGTTTTGTGATTGTGCGTTCTTCTCTTGTGATTTCTGTGATTTTGGGTGTTCTTTGTGGTTGTGGAGATAGTGTGATTCTCTGTTGGTTGTTGTCGGTGCGCACAACAAGTGGTATCAGAGCTTCAGGCTACGCTTGGGATTCTGAGGATTCGAAGGGCTCCAGATCTGATCAGGTGGAGATCGTGTGTCGATCTTCAGGTCAGAGGTATTGGTGTTCGAGGAGATCGTGTGTCGATCTCAGGAGGACGCAAGGAGGGCTTGTTGAATCAGTGTTTGGAGTAGATCCGGTGAGAAACTCGATCTAGGGTTTCGAGAGGCAGGTAAAAATCCCATTTTTTATCTGAGGAAAGATTTATTCCAATTGGTTATTCTTTCCGCATAAATAGAGAATCAAAGGTAGATCTTAATGGCAGAAGAAACTACTTCCGTTAAAATAATGAATCACTCAAGGATCGAAGTTGTCAAGTTCAATAGAACTAATAATTTCGGGATGTGGAGGTGTGAGGTTATGGATGCATTGAATGCACAGAACCTCGAGGACACGCTCCTATTAGAGAAGAAGAAGACTACTACCACTGATGAAGAGTGGGCGAAGATGAACAGGTCGGCATGTGGGTTGATACGTTCATGCTTGTCACAAGACATCAAATATCTTGTACAACATGAGACGTCAGCTAAGAAACTGTGGAATACTCTTGAGAAGAAGTACCTGACAAAGAGTGTGGAGTCTAGGTTGCAGCTGAAGAGTAAACTGTATCAGTTCAGGATGCAGAAGGGAAGCACAGTAAACGAGCACATCAACCGATACACGAAGCTTCTTACAGACTTGCTGAATGTGGATGTCACTGTAAGTGAGGAAGAAAAGTCAGTCATTCTCCTGAACTCACTCCCACCGGAGGAGTATGAGACATTCACTATGACATTCATAAATGGAAGGCAAACCTTAGTTTATGATGAAATATCGTCTGCACTGATGAGTTATGAGACAAGGAAGAATGAGAGACATTCTGGTCAGTCAAGTTCATCAGCGGAGGCTTTGGAAGTAAGAGGCAGGAGTTCATCAAGGAAAGGCAAGGAGATGAGAGGAAGATCAAAGTCTAGGTCGGGCTTCAGGGATCTTAAGAAAAACCAGTGCATGTACTGGAAAGAGATTGGGCACTGGAAGGTTGACTGTCCAAAGTACAAGGGGAAGAAGAAGGAATCAAAATCTGAGGCAAATCTGGCAAGAGTGACAAAAGCTACAAGCGGTAAATCACAGGCAGATGGAGCAGATTCAGATTCTTCAGTGTTCTCTTTTTCAGTGACTACTCCTGTTGTAGGTTACTCGGGGGATAACGAGTGGATCCTGGACACAGGTTCTACATATCATGTATGCCCTAATCGAGATTGGTTTACCAGTCTTGAGAAGTTGGAGGGGTGTTCGGTCGTCATGGACGATGATCATCCGTGCATCATGGAGGGTGTAGGCACTATTCCGATCAGGATGTTTGACGGGATGGTGAGGGAGCTGAAAGAAGTAAGATATGTACCTCAGCTGAAGAGGAACTTAATCTCAGTAGGAGCTTTGGAATCATTGGGCCTAGGAGTGACTATTAAGGAGGGAGTCCTTAAAATGACAAAGGGTTCGATGGTGGTGTTGAAGGCTGATCGCCGGAGTAACCTGTATTACTTGAGGGGTAGTACAGTGACAGGACAGGTGGCAGCTTCTACCAGTCAGAAGGAAGATCTAACCCGGCTATGGCACATGAGGCTGGGACATGCAGGGAAGAAATCGATGCAAGCTCTTGTGAGGAAAGGGCTGCTGAAAGGTGCAGAGACCTGCAAGTTGGATCTATGTGAACATTGCATCATCGGCAAGAAGACGAAGGTGAAGTTTGGCACAGCTTCACACTGCACCAAAGGTATTCTTGACTATGTTCACACGGATGTATGGGGACCTTCCAAGACTGCATCAATTGAAGGTAACCACTATTTTGTGTCGTTCATTGATGACTATTCTAGGCGATGTTGGGTGTACACCATGCGACACAAAAGTGAAGTCCTAGAATTGTTTGTGAAGTGGAAGGCTAATCAGGAGGAAGCACGGGAAGGAAGGTCAAGGTCCTCCGTTCTGACAACGAAGGAGAGTACAAATCAGATCCTTTCCTACAGCTATGTCTAGATGAGGGCATAGAGAGACACTTCACAGTAGGGAAACTCCGCAACAGAATGGGGTGGCTGAAAGAATGAACCGGACTTTGCTAGAGAAGGTTCGGTGCATGTTGTCAAATGCAGGATTGCCAAAGAAGTTTTGGGCTGAAGCTTTGGGATATGCATGCCATCTTGTGAACAGGTTGCCGTCGTCTGCAATAGGGGGAAAGACTCCTCTTGAAGCTTGGTCAGGAAAAGCTGCTATGGACTATGATTTGCTACGGGTCTTCGGATGTCCAGCCTACTACCATGTCAAAGAAGACAAGTTGGATCCAAGAGCAAAGAAAGGGGTGTTCGTTGGCTTCAAGCGAGGAACTAAGGGGTTCAAGATTTGGGATCAACAGGACAACAAGTTCATACTCAGCAGGGATGTCACATTTGATGAGGCTTCGTTGATGAAGCCTACGGTCTCTCAGCAGGTAGAGACCAACAAGACCAAGGAGCTATTGCAGCAGGTGGAGAGTGATGCAAATCCACCATGTCTAGAGGATTCAGTGTCAGTGAGGATCATTCCTGAGGTGACAAAGGGAGGTGATCAAGTTGCAGAAGAAGATGCTGAAGTTGTTGAAGAGGATCAGGAGCAGGTCATGGGTACTGTTCCAGATCCTACTGCAGTTGGAAGACCACGGAGGAATACTAGGAGACCAGGCTGGCTCACCACCGATATGGTTGTTTCATATGCACTTCCAGTTGTTGAAGAGGCTATTCCATCTACATTCAGAGAAGCTGAGATCAGTTCAGAAGCAGATATGTGGAAGGAGGCCATGAATGAAGAGATGCAATCTCTTTATAAGAACAACACATGGGAACTTACTAAGTTGCCCAAGGGGAAGAAGGCCATAGGGTGCAAGTGGGTATTTGCTAAGAAGCAAGGATCTCTTCAAGAAGATACAGTGCGCTACAAGGCAAGGTTGGTGGCTAAGGGCTACGCTCAGAGAGAAGGAATCGACTACAACGAGGTGTTCTCCCCAGTAGTTAAACACTCGTCTATTCGGATTCTATTGGCCTTGGTGGCGCAGAATGAGTTGGATCTTGACCAACTTGATGTGAAGACCGCCTTTCTCCACGGCGATCTTGAGGAGGAGATCTATATGACACAGCCCACAGGTTACAAAGCTGCAGGGAAGGAAGAGTTGGTATGCAAGCTGAAGAAATCGCTGTACGGTTTGAAGCAGTCTCCTAGACAGTGGTATAAGCGATTTGACAGCTTCAACAGGAAGAAGTACACAAGAAGCCATTTCGACCCATGTGTGTACTACAACAAACTACCATCAGGTGAATATATCTATCTACTTCTTTATGTAGATGATATGTTGATTGCTTCTAGGTCAAGATCTGCTATTGATTCTCTGAAGAAGATGTTGTCGTCAGAGTTTGAGATGAAGGACCTGGGGGAAGCAAGGAAGGTATTGGGCATGGAGATCACAAGAGACAGAAAAACTGGCAGAATAAGTTTGACTCAGAAGGGCTATCTGGAGAAGGTACTGCAGAGGTTTAATATCGGGAAAGATACTAAGACTGTTAGTACACCAATGGCGCCACACTTCAAATTGTCAGTGAAGATGTCTCCAAAGAGTGTTCAAGAGCGTGAACATATGTCTCATGTTCCATATGCCAATGCGGTGGGTAGCTTGATGTATGCAATGGTGTGTACGAGACCAGATATTTCACAGGCAGTCTCCATGGTGAGTAGATACATGCATGATCCTGGACAGGGTCATTGGGAAGCTGTGAAATGGATTCTGAGGTACATCAAGGGAACTGTTGATGTAGGCCTAGTGTTCGAGAAGGACGACACCGGAAAGCAAGAGTGCATAGGATATGTGGATTCAGACTATGCAGGTGACCTTGACAAACGCCGGTCGATGACGGGATATGTCTTCATATTCTCGCAGGCACCGGTAAGTTGGCGCTCCACACTTCAGTCTACCGTCGCTTTGTCAACCACAGAGGCTGAATATATGGCTATGACGGAGGCCATGAAGGAGGCAATTTGGCTTCAGGGGTTGCTTGATGACTTGGGCGTGAAACAGGATATTTTGAAGATAAACTGTGACAGCATGAGTGCCATCTACTTGGCAAGGAACCAGGTCTATCATGCAAGGACGAAGCACATCGATGTCAGGTATCACTTTGTTCGGGAGATTCTGGAAGAAGGTGACATTGACTTGTTGAAGATTCACACTTCGGAGAATCCGGCCGATATGCTTACAAAGGTGGTGTCGGGAGTAAAGTTTGCACACTGCAAAGACTTGCTTCATATCCTTCAGGTGAATTGAGCTTGCTGAAGCTCATTTGGGTGAACTACGGACGGCTTGATCCCTTGGGCAAGGGGTACGTAGGCAACCGGGTTGGTGCAGCCGCTTCAGAGTCGTCATTCGGCTCAGATTTGGAAATCTTCACCGAGGTGGAGAATTGTTGGAGGAGAGAGTACAGTAGAGGAGGTGAATTCATGCCAGGTGCTGTTGAAGATTGCCAAGGAGTCTACGACGAAAGGCAAAGGAACAGCGGGCAGGAAAAAGCAGCAGCAGCAGAAAAGACAGAGGTCGGTCGACCGGTCCGGTCGACCGACGTGCACAACGTGCACAGGATTTAAGCGGTCGACCGTACCGGTCGACCGCAACACTCTGTCTGCAGAAGACAGAGCTCTCGGGCTGTTTCGGTCGACCGGACCGGTCGACCGGAGAGGCTTTCTGCAGGAACCCAACTCTCGGGTTGTTTCGGTCGACCGGTCCGGTCGACCGTAAGAGGGAGTCGGTCGACCGGACCGGTCGACCGACAGTCGGGTCTAGGCTGAAAACTGCTGTTTCGGGAAGTTATGTATTTAAGCCCTAATTGTAATTTCTAGGGTTTAGTGCCTAGAGAAAAATAAGTTGCGGACTCTCTTGTGTTCATAGAGATCCAGAGCTATTGTAATCATCTTCCAAATTGAAACTCTCTCCGTAGATTGCCCCGAGGACGTAGGCATTCAGGCCGAACCTCGTTAAATCGCGTGTTTTGTGATTGTGCGTTCTTCTCTTGTGATTTCTGTGATTTTGGGTGTTCTTTGTGGTTGTGGAGATAGTGTGATTCTCTGTTGGTTGTTGTCGGTGCGCACAACAGTGCGAGCGCAGGCCACGGCAACCCGGACCACCCCGCGGCAGCCCGTCCTCCTCCACAACTTCTGCCGGCGTGCCGGAGCAACCCTGTTGTCGAGCTTCTCTCTCACAGTGAGCCTTCTCTCACTTTCTCTGTTTAATGTAATTGGTGGGTTTGTAATTATTTATATATGTATATGCAATTATTTACATGGTTGCGTGAGTATTGATACTATGGAAGTTTTAAAATATGAATTTATTTATAATACATTTAGGCACATTGATTCTATTATTATCCATTTGTTGTAATGCATGCCGTACGTATCAACTATTATTATCCATTTTGACATTTTAGTAATTGAATTAAGGTATTACATTTTGGAGTTTTAGTTACCTGGAGAAAAGCTATTTGGCAAAACATAAACCCTTTAAAGGTTAGAATTTTAATGTGGCTTGTAGACCAAAACAAGCACTTACTGTTGTTAATTTGGGCAAGAGAAATATTGTTGTTCGCTCAACAGGTGTTTTTTGTAATAGACATAATGAAACAACTTATCATTTGTTTTTCGTGACCTAACATTGGTGTTATTTGGAGTTTGTTTAAGGGTTGTTTTAAAGTTAGAGGTAGGCCTAAACCTTTGTACGATTGATGGCTAACTGGAGAAGAATCCGCATTGCATGAGCTTGTTCAGACGGGGATTACTTATACGCATGCTTCAGTTGGGGTTGTGGTTCGTTTGAGGGAGGAATTATCACTCGTGAAATAAGTTCCAGTGTTGTTTGCAATTGATCAGTATAATCACTGGTTCACATTCAGTGGATATGAGGAACCTTTAACTGTTCGATCTTGCCGCCCGATTCATGCTAAGGAACTTCCCATGTGTTCGGACCCGTTTGGTGAGATTCGGACCAGTTGCACAAGACCCGGACCCGATTCGGATTCGTGCTCGTTGTGGACCCGATGCATAGGGGATTCGAAGACCGATTCGTGGGATGATCCGTAGATCAGTACTGGTTCGTGCAGTGAAGACCAGACGACGATTCAGTTCCGAAATCGCGTCATTTCATGTGAGTGTTCCTTGTTTTCTTATTGAGTATTTTGATATTATTTTATATGAGTGCTTTTAACTGGTTCCTATATACGTTATTATGTTTAAACAGTGTTCATGTTTAATTACTGTTTATGCATGTCAATTATGGCTCATGTTCACATTCACATATTAAATACATAATCAACAAAACCCGGAAGACCACATTGCTGATTCAGAATAAATATCCTGATACCATTTAGATAACTTGACTAACTATATGACATCTAACTGATAACAATACTATGCATATTACTGAAAGTTACTAGGAAAGTATCGTTGACCGTAACACCCTGTACAGTCCTATTGTTCATCGTATATACGGTTACTGTTACTGTTCACTGTTACTGATATTGTTCACCGTGTATACGATTACTGATTGACTGTTACTGTACTATTATCGTTACTGTCACCGTATCATCCCAGTGTTATAGGTAACATGAGTATTGAGTGTTTTACTGAATTCAATAATAAAGTAATTGAACAACTTACACCGGGATTGGGGAAATTGATGGAGGAGACAGCGTCTGTATTTTGGGTGGACCTAAGATACAGGTTGCGCAGCCGACTGAGGGTTCCACTGCAGGGTTCCTGGGGGATGACTGACATCCCATCTGTACTGTTACTGTTCCACTGTTTTCACAGTGAGATTACTGTTACTGTTACTGAGTACCTAGCGGTACGGCCTGGTTCAGCGCCAGGGAACTGAGGCCGTGGTCCCGGGTATGTACGGGACCCACCTAAAGCATGGACAAAGTCTCTTCCATTAATTTCAATAACTTAGGACCCTGATTGACACGTGTAGTAGGCGTAGTATGGGATGCGTCTATTACAAGTGGCAATTGGTGTTCGCTGACATAATAAATGATAATGAACTGTTAATGTATTGTGACTGATATTAATCACCTGACTGTACATTTATATCACTGTGATAGACATATAACTATAACCATGACCGGATTGTATAACAACTAGTGACATGCTAGGTTACACACCATAACGTCAGTGTTGTTTACAGTTATGTTAGTTACCTTGTTCTACATACATGTTGTTATTCGGTGTTTATCATGTTATTTAGTGCTTTCAGTTATCTGTTATTATTATTTATGCACTGTTTATCTGCACGAGCTTTTCCCTTTACACACACACTCACCAGGTCGCTTTCTGACGACCCTGGATTTGCACGTCCAGATATTGGACGATTGTTTCTATTGTGCAGGTGTTCGTTGAGACTGTACGCTTTGCGAGGAGCTGGATTCTCTCTCCTTTTGATTCTGGTACTCTTGCATTTTCTTTTCCTGCTATTATTCCTTGATTCTTGTATATCACATTTAGCCTGTTATTCTATTTCTCATTCATTTCAGATCCTGTGTAGTCTTATATGTATTATTGCAGTGATAGATGATTATTATAGTTCTGATTTATAGCTTGTTCAAGTTAATTTAGGCTTAGCGTATATACGTAGGGTATTTCCTTGCGTATATACGTCGCCGACTCTCGTCGCGACTCCATTCCCGCGTATTTGGGAAACGGGGCGTGACATTTTCTTTCACCTTCTCTCTCTCTTTTAAACAAGTACATTGGGCACGTGCCATGCATGTTGTAATAACATTAAAAAAATTTAATAATAAAATATAATTATCTTATTGTGATTGGTGTTATCAAATAATTATTTTTAGTATATAATTGTATTACACATTATAAAAAAAAATTTATTTATCCAAACCAAAAGGTAGTAAGAAAATGTTTCGCTAATTCTTATATATATTTTAACATGATATAATATATATAAGAGATTAAAAGAAATATCAAGTGATATTTATCATCCGCTTATCCAAAAATAAATATGATAAAGGAAAGAATTTGCTAATATTTTCAATAATTTTAAAAAATTGATAAGATTTTTTTGAAACTTAATTAAATAAAAAAAGTTTGAGATTAATTTTTTTCATTTGGTTATGGGTTTTTCTCTAATAATAATATATTTTTTTGTTTTGAAGGAGAAATTTAGATCTTTATACTATCTGTTTATTTTGTATATAATTATTTGAACGCTTTAGATCTATCTCTCTACTATAAAATGCTTACACATTAATTATTGAGTAAGTGGTTTCTAAATTAAAAAAAAATATAGAGATACCTTATTTGGATCAATATGAAAAAATTAATGAGAGGGAGGATGTTGTTGGATGGATATAAGAAAGAGATCAAAAAAGAATCAAAACTTTCTAGATTGAGATTGTTGAACTCAAAAAGACATTGAATTCTGGAATAATTAAAAAATAAAAATTATTATAAAATAGTCATATCTAATTATGTTACAGCTAAGATTTTCAAATAAACTACTTAACTTATTTTCTTAAGGTCAAATTGACTCACCGAATTTTTTTATAACATTTCAACTGATGCTTTTTATAGTAATATAAATTAATAATAGACTCCAAGTTACAACATATTGTTCAAATTGTGGTACTATTAGCCCTAAGTTCTCTATTTCAAACCTTAGTGTTCATCTTAAAAAAGTGTTTTACTTAACAATTTATTTGCTCGGAAGAAATTCCAACGTCCCCAAAGTGACTTTTCTTCATGCTTCTCATATTTTTTTCCTTTTTCTTTAGAGAGAGATCAAAAGGGATTTCAACGAATTCTATGTGATTCTATGTGACGAATTTGGATCATCTCATCTCTTCTAAAATTAAAGGACGATAGATGTCATGGAGGACTATTTTGACATTTATATTCGAAACAAAAGAGTTTGAAGGCACATAAAAATGCAGAATAAAATCATGTTATACTTTTAAAAGTTTACTAAAAATATTAAAATCTAGAATTTTTTAATTTTCTGATTTGGGGGAGTTCCATCATGCGACAAACAACCCCGTTAAAAGTTCTTCAAAGTGCTCGAAATTCCACAGCATATTCTAGATTTTTGAAGTCATTTCAAGATTTCGTGTTTTTTCTTAACATACTCAAGTAACTAGTTTTTTAGATTTTTGGATTGGATTGTCCATCGTACTCGCACAATCTCGACGTGAATTATCACTTAAACTTACTTTCTAACATATTAAATGAGAATGAGTTGTGAGAAGTCTTAAATTCAAGTGTGATTACAATCTAATATTAAAAAAGACATTATAATAAGAATACATATAATAATTTCTATTTTTTCTTTTAGATATTATTAAGTTGATGATTTTATATATAATTATAATATTAAAAAAAATTGAGGCGCGAGTTTAACTCACCGGAGTTGCAAATCTACTCAAACCTGTAGGAATCCGAGCAAGTCGAGTTTTTAAGTTCAATGCATCAGAGTTGGGTTACGATATCAAATTTTAGAGTTCTTTCCTAAAATTCTTATGTGTTGTCCAACTAAACAGCGGCTATTCCTCACTTTGTGATTTTGGGGGGGGGGTTGATGAAAGGATTGATTATTTGTTTGTGGGAGTGCCTATCAACAAGGCAGATATGGTCATCAGCATCGAAATTTCTGAGCATCAATTTTCATGGTGATCATCTGATTTCTATCAATATTTGTAAGTGCATAGGAGAACTAATTCTCAAAAAAGGAACAAATTGGGCTGAATATTTCTAAAATCAAAATTCTAATGCCCGGTTAGAACTGTTAATTGTAGCCATCAAACTAATATTAACATGTTGCTAATTGATGATGAGAAAATATTTTCCAAGCTGTATCTTTAGTCCTCTATCAATTTGAGAAAGCATATCAATTGCATTCGATTCATGAAAACAAATTGTTTCCTTCTAGTGTTCCATAAGATTAAATGCATTCTTGGAGTACTCTCCTCTGTCACTTCTCCTCGCCTTCTCCTCAAACCCACCACCACCTTCGTTTTCTCTTATAACTTCACGATATAACATTCTCTTCCTCCATCACCATCATCATCGCTGCATTGTGTCCTCAAAAATATAATCACACCCACCACCACAACCATCTTTGTTATTACATCTTCCACTATCATCTTCTAACCTAAAATCCTTTTTCAATTTGTATCCTAATCTTAACTGAACCCCTCTCTTTCTTCCTTTCCACCTCCTCCTTCCATCTCATATTCCCCCAGCCTCGTTCTCCTCTCCACCTTTTCTCTGTCATCACCATCATCTCAACTTATTTAGAGTTTCTTGAGGAAGAAAATAAATTCTTATGAAGAAATCGGAAAGAAGATAATTTTTTTTTAAAAATTGAGATTAATAATACATTGATTAAAGAAATTGAGCTACTGAGTTTCTTTAATTAAAGTGGGTCATGTGCATGGGACTCGTAAAAAAAAGTTCTCTTTATGGTGATCCAGGGGGTTAAGAAATTAGACCCAAATCTTGAAAATTGTCATCAGGTATTAACTCTGTTTTCTCACTAGCTGATGGTTTTTCAGATTCCTTAATCAGTTCTTTTCATATTTGTATCTCTCTCTCTCTCTCAAATTTTTAACTGTTTATATACTAAAAGTTATAGACACCAAGCGATAACGTATTCATTCCTTAGAGATTCATATTAAAGATCTGTTAAGAGTAGTAGTAGTATTAGAGTTGTGTTAGAGTAATATTAAGATTAGAATACAATACCTATTGCATTAGGATTGTATTAGGAATAGAGTTTTCATTATCTTACAATTGTATCTCTATATATTTGAGCATTGTTCTTATCATCATCAATAACATGCAATTCAGTTTTTCCATTTTTCAATTATTGTAACATGATATCAGAGGCAAGTTTCCTTTAATTGTCATCGACAAATTGTTCACACGCCCGCGTTGGACCGTGCTCATGTGACCATGCCTAGCGTCAGGCCATAAAGAAAGCTCTCTGATTTTCCCTACAAACCCCGATTAAAATTTCTCCAAAAATCTTCTCAAAATTTCTCCATAAATCTTCTCAAAATTCCTTCAAAAACTCCCAAACAAATTCAGTTGCTCATCAGATATCGTCTTCGACCACGGTCCATCAGATCTTATTTTGACCATGTTGATTAATTTAGTCACTGTTTGTGTTTTATTATTCCTTTGGAATTCATGCATGCAAGTTCACGTACTCCATATCAGTGATCATAATATTAAGGGGCGTGTTTGGTTGCAAGGAAGTAGGCGGAAGTAAGAAAATGGGAAAGCATAATTGCTCACTTCCTTGTATATCCAAACACAAGAAAAAGAAGTAAGAAAATCCTTTTTCTTTTTCTCTTTTCTCTTTTACACAATTATTTCTTCACTTCCATAGTGCTACAGTTAATTTTATGGTCACTTAAATCTCATTTGTAATAAGTTATAGTACGAAACAGTTATCATGTGAATCTCACTTACATTCTAATTACAGTCCATTTTTTATTTTTAATTAAAATTTATTTTAATATTATTTTGCGGTCAACTTTATGGTCAACTTTTTCACTTTCACTTTCACACTACCATTTAAACACTGAAAAAAACATAACATTTTCCAAACTACATTTCTCAATAGCATCCAAACACCGAAAAACTTACTAACTAATTCTATCTAATTCCCAATAAAAAAAATTATTACCACTTTTTCACTTCTTCACTTCCTCATTTTCACCGGTAACAAAACAGGCCTAAACTTTCATAAATAAGTCCGCACATGCACAACCACTGCCATCCCACCATGTTATTATCACATCATGCATATTCCGTTTTTTTTGGTTTTTTTTTTTTTCTTGAACTAAATTCTTCATATCGCATCATATTTGTCACAACCTTGCAGCCATCTTCACCGCCACGATCTCAGCGTCCACCTCCTCGCGCGTGCCAGCCAGGGGCTCAGTCTCTTTTCCCTTGACCTCGTGCTGAGCTCCACCAGCGCCTCCCCTTCAGTCGCCTCCCCTCATCACGCCGCGCCGACGAGTCCACGTTCCTGGTTCAAACCAAAAAAAAAAAAACAATTACAAACAAGTCCAGACAACAAGCAATCAATCACAAGTTTCCATGCAAGTCAACAACAGTCCATCACCAACCAAATTCAGTCATCAAGCAACTTGCAATTAATTATGTGGGTATTTATAAGCCCAATAATTGTTCTTTGTGATGATGGTTTTCTACTGTCATACTACTTGTTATATTAGTTTGAATGCGTCTACGGACGGGTGCGTTCTTCTTGTAGTACAAGTCCGAGTGCGTCTAATGGCAAGCATTATCAGATTCTTCTAAATGCACTAATCTGAGTGCATATACCGATAAGCGTCATCGGTCTACTATATCAATTCTATTACAGTCAATCATATCCCTCTATTAACTTATCAAATCGTTCCTTCTCGAGTTCGAGGATCTCTCAAATCGTATTTTTTATCGATCTACTACATCAATTCTATTACAGTCAATCATATCTCTCTATTAGCTTATCAAATCGTTCCTTCTCGAGTTTGAGGGTCTCTCAAAACCTTAATCCCTATTGAGTTTTAGGAACCTCTAAAATCGAAATTTCCGGTTTTTTTTTTTTTTTTTTTCGAGGCAATTAGATTTTTTTTCTTTTTCTTTTTCAGTTTTTGGCAAACTTATGTTGGCTTCTTCACCATGAGTTTGAAGGTGGTGTTAAGAACAATAATAGTATTAAAATTGTGTTAGAGTAATATTAAGATTAGAATACAATACCTATTGTATAAGATTATATTAGGAGTAGAGTTTCTATTATCATGCAATTGTGTCTCTATATATTTGGGTATTGTCCTTATTATCATCAATAACATGTAATTCAGTTTTCCTGTTCTTTAATTATTGTAATAAGATCATTTTGCTTAATAGTTTATTTGCTTGGAAGAAATGTCGATGTCCCCAGAGCGACTCCTGTTCAGGCTTTTCATCTTTTTTTTGTTGCTCTCTTTTTATTAATTTTTTTTATTGAAGAGAAAGAGAGAGAGAATCAAAGAAATCAAATGGATTTCAGTGAACTCCATAGAGATTTTCTATATGGCAGATGTCACGTAGAACTATTTTAATACTTATATCAAAGACAAGAGTTTAAAGACACATAAAAATAGAGAAGAATACATAGAGAGATAGACTTGTGTCATTCCAGAAGGATTTGAAGCTGAATCCTTCTGACTCAAATACAACCCTACTGTGGCCCAAAGGCCCATCACTCTAATTTTAATGATGATCAACTCATGTAGTTATGTTACAAATGATCTTGTGTTTAATTAGTTTCAGATTTGTTGATCAAGATCTTAGTAGGTGTGTAGCTTCAATAAAAGATTTAAAGTCAAGTTTTGGAGCTAGCACGGTTTGATTGAAGAGCTTGTGCATCAAGACCACATCAAGTACTCAAGAGGAGTCTAGCTCTTTGGATCATGTTTGGACCAAGTCAAGAAGATGAGAAGACTTCAAGTGAAGACTTCAAGAAGATGAAGACTTGTGTCAAGGTTTGTTTTATAAGATTTTATTTTTAGATAAATGTAAAGGATAGAATAGTTGGTGGATTGCTCAAGTATACCATATACACACACACTCTTGATTTAGATATGTTTTCATAAAAGAATTTTTATTTTGGAAAAATACAATAGAGTTTTCTTTTTGAAAAATACCGGTTTGGTTATTGGTATTCCTAGTTTACATGTTTTAACCAAAACTGTATTTAGAGCTTAATGTCAAAAACATAGATATTTCACCATGTTTGTGTAGTGGATCATATCCATACACACTATGCTTTAAAAGTGTTTAAAATATCTTGTTTTTGTATTTGGAGAAGTTTGGAACAATCATTTTGGAAAAATACAGTTTTTGTTTTTGGCCAAAATTTCCAAGTTACAAAAATAGTCCAAATTATTTGTAACATGCCTTGATTTTGTGCAAGCATGTTTGTTTATCAAAGTATATTGGTAAAACTATTTTTGTAAATTTTTCATGATTTTATGGGATTTTAATTGAGCCAAAATGACTAAGTTTTCTTTCCATAAAATCCCTGACATGGCTTTAGCCGGTCGACCGGGACGGTCGACCGTAGCTTGAAGTCGGCTGACCATCTCGGCCGACCGATGTGCACAGCGTGCACGCCAGTATCTGGCTGGAAGGCCGGTCGACTGGAACGGTCGACCGTCCAGAGAGCTTTGCTCTCTGGAAAGCCTCGGTCGACCGGGACGGTCGACCGGCAGAGAGTCTGCTCTCTGTTCCAGAGGTTCGGTCGACCGGCCGGTCGACCGCTGCCCCAACGGTCAGAAATCTGACCGTTGGCGGTCGACTGGGCGGTCGACCGTCAGCTCTGTCTGGCCCATAACGACTAGTTTTTGGAGCTCTATAAATTGGGCCATTTTTGGGGGCTGTTTTCTCTAAGATTTTTTAAGTGGTTTTCACCAGTTTTTCCTAGACTATTTAGAGGTTTTCCTCCACTTGATTAAGAGCAAATATTTCCAATCAAAAGGGGAGTTTTTATCAAGAGTGTTTAGAAGTGATTTCTTTGAGTTTTCCTCCACCATTTCAATCCTTGTTTTCTCACACAACACTTGAGCTATCCATTGCTATATCTACCTATAGGAGGATTTGTTGTGAGAGGATTTTATGTGATCAAAGAGTTGTGATCACCAAAGTTCATTCTTGTACTTTGAGGAGGCGGACTTGCGGGTTCGCGGTGGTTTCGAGTTCGTATGTGAACTCATTGTTTGAGGTGCGGCCTCAGCGAGCTAGTGGGCTTGCGGTGTGTACGGACTAGGGAGTCCGAGAGTTTGTAGGTGTTGCGGCACCGGGTGATCCGGTGGGATCGATTATAGTGAAAATCCTTCAAGTGTGAAGGCGGGGATGTAGAGCAAGGGTGCTCGAACCTCGAAACAAATCCCTCGTGTTTGCGATTGCTCTTTCTCTCTCTCCCTTACTGGTTTATATCTTGCATGCTATTATTGCTCTTATCTTTATATGCTTGATATTCTTATTGTGCTTAATTGTTATATGCTTGGGGTTTGTTTGCTAACACTTGTATTCAACCAAGAGAGCCAACGCGGCACCTCAACTCTTATTTAGAGGAATCTTGAGGAGTTTGTCCAGAGCCCTTCATGGGGAATTCGGCAACACTCTTGTGTTATATGTGGTGTTTAGTGTAGAAGATTTAGTTTGCATCATATAAGTTTTAATTCCGCATTTAGTGATCATTAGATTAGCCATCACCTATTCACCCCCCCTCTAGGTGATTTTACAATTGGTATCAGAGCCAAGTGCTCTTGATTTGGGTCTTACAACTTAGAGTTAAAGATCCTCATTTTTAGGCTAATCATAATATTGTACACACACCATGGACTTCATGTCACCACCCACCTTTGACATTCTTAACATCCAAATTTGGAAGGTTAAGATGTCCTTATACCTCAAAGCCTTAGGCATTCATGTTTATTTTGCCACTATTAGAGATTCATATTGTTTAAATGGCAATAATTTTGAGGCTAATGCAAAAGCTCTTCATGCTATAAAGTCAACCCTAAATGATGATTATTTATTTAGGGTTTCTAACATTGATTCGGCTTTTGTAGCATGAAACACCCTCATCTCCCTTGGCGAAAAAGATCTATATTATGCGGGGAGTGACTCGGATGTTGGAAGCAACACTTCCAACATGTACTACATGATCCAAGGGGATAACCCCCTTGAGGTAAACATCGAATCCGAGTTAGATGAAGATGTTGATATGTCCTATGATGAGCTTACATCTTTTTCTCAACAACTTCTTGAAAAATGACATGCTTAAGAAAGATAATAAGAAAATGAAAAATAAAATTGATTGCATGTCAAAAGAAAAGGATTCTTTTCAAACAAAATTTGAAAATGTTTTAAAAGAAAATGAGTCTTTTAAAAATAAAATTGCATGTTTTGAAAAAGAAAATGAAATTTTGAAAAATGAAAATGTTTCCTTGCTTCTAAATTGAGTGATCTTTGTGAAGGAAACACTTTTTTGAAAAATAAGATTGTTTTGGTGAAAAAACAAAAGGAAGTTGCTTTACATGAAAACACTTCTTTGAAAAGAAAAATTGATGAAAAAGAAAAAGAAAATGTTTCTAAAAAGAATAAGAAAAATGATTCTATTTCTCATCATGCTTTACATGCCACCACTAATGAGATGAAATTTTTGAAAAATAAAATAAATTGTTTAAGCTCACTTTGAGCTCATGTGCATTTAATCATAAAAGATTGGAAACCTTGTTTTCAAAGAAACAAGTTTCACATGTACATGCACATCATCATGCATATGCACACTTTACACACCACGATCACAAACATACACATACGCATCCTAAGGTGTACAAATGTACACATTATGACCGCAAAGGCCATTTGGCAAAATTTTGTTATGATAAGATAAATGTTTTTAATTTTGCTAACAAAAATTTTGGGTTCCTTACAAAGCTAACCCTCAAGGACCCAAGAAAAATGGGTACCAAAATCCCCACCTTATATATTTGATGTAGGTGAGGGCTCTCACAAAACATAAGAGGGAAGGTGCCTTGATGGTGGATGCACATGGACATGATGGACACATATTTGATGCACCGCTATTAAGGAGTTTTGGTGGGACTACCACCATGTTTTGGAGCTTTGGAGTATAGTTCATGTGTTGGTAACTATCTCTAAAACTCTTAGTTAAGTTTACATGCTTCTTTCATTTGATGATTATTTAGCATGTTCATATTTTATTTGTTTTGTACTTCATGTAGTAAATACTAGTTTAAATGTAGTTTTTATTAAACTTGGATTTATACATGTACAAGTAGTGAGCAACATTTGATTCATATACGTTTGCACTTCATTGTTCATTTGTACTCACTATATGCACATGCATAGCCTAGTTTTGATGATTCTCTCACTTACACTTGTTTCGCTTATTTTCATGTTTTGCTTTATGTATATGCATTTTATTCAAATCTAATAAATATACATGTATACCCTTTTTGAGTCTCTTGCCTTCATGCAAACACTATTGATAGACTCTTTTATGTTTGGGATATGTATGCATATTGTTAGGATTGGATAAAAACATACATATACCTTGAAGTTTATTTTTAAGATGAAAAATAAAATTTTATGTTTTATTGAAAAAAATTAATATTCATGAGCTTTATTGATTAATTTCATGGAAAATGCTAATTACATGATTCTTGTGCACTCACCTTTTATTTGTTTATTCATGACTTTGTTTCATGATTATTTTTGAGCTTCATAGACTTTGAGTGTCGAATTTTATGTATTTAGTATGTTTCATGATATACATATTTTGATTTGATGTTTTGAAGGATTTTTAACTAGTTTTTCAAAAATTAATTTAACTAGTTATTATTCTTCATTTGGTAGCTATGAGTTATATACTTGATCTCAATGGTATTTTCATTTTGTATATACTCATATTTTTTTCCTATATATGTATGCTTCATTTCAAATAATATCAATTTCTATTGGTATTCTCTTTTCATACATATATATGACTTTAGTGTGCTTGCTTTACAATTGTTTTACATATTTAAAAAGCACAAAGTTTGTTTATGCTAAGTTTACTTCAAATCTTGTTTTTCAATTAATTTTTCAATTGATATTTTTATAATAATACATAAGCTTATAAGAAAATTGTTCATTATTTTTATTGGTATCAATATGTTTCAAGTTTATTATAAATTTCAATTGGTATCAAGATGTTTTTTTTTTTTAAAAAAATTATTATAATGTTTATTACAATGGTAATTTTAAAATTTGACTACAATTTGGTATCTTAAAATTTGATTTATTCAAAATTTTGTTTTAATAAGGAAATTAAAAATGTTTTGATTTGTATTGCCTATATGCAAGGGGAGCTTAACATCTCTTCTACATTTAGATTCATGTTGAGTGTATCTTATATTGAGGAGCTTGACAACTCTTCTTTATGTGATACACGTGTGTAGGGGGAGCTTCACATCTCCTCTTATGCATTATAAATTATGTGTTATGTGAATTGGGGCTTGTCATCCCTTCTTCATGTAATGCATATATGTAGGGAAGCTAACTTAGCGTCTTCCTCTTCATGAATGTATATCACATATACCTTTTATTTGATTGCTTTGATTTCACCCCTTTATTGATTCTATGTTCGGATAAAAAGGGGGAGAAAAATTTGTTGATTTTGTTTTTACTTTAACCCCTTTGTTGATGATTGACAAAAAGGGGGAGAAGTATTTTGGTATATATGCATGTTTTCCTTACTTTATTCATAAAGGGGGAGAAGTATTTATGTTTATGCATATATGTTTTATGTTGTAAATACGAGAAAAAGAATTTGATTTGTTTTATGCTTGATTGGCATGTTTATCTCCATATATTTGCATACATGTTTATGAGCCTTCATTGCATATTTATTTGTTTATTTGTTATGCATGAGTTAAGGGGGGCTTCTTTGAAGCTTTACTTTAATCCATGCATATATAACTTCATGAGTTTTGTCATCATCAAAAAGGGGGAGATTGTTGGCCCAAAGGCCCATCACTCTAATTTTGATGATGATCAACTCATGTAGTTATGTTACTAATGATCTTGTGTTTAATTAGTTTCAGATTTGTTGATCAAGATCTTAGTAGGTGTGTAGCTTCAACAAAGGATTTAAAGTCAAGTTTTGGAGCTAGCACGGTTTGATTCAAGAGCTTGTGCATTAAGACCACATCAAATACTCAAGAGGAGTCTAGCTCTTTGAATCATATTTGGACCAAGTCAAGAAGATGAGAAGACTTCAAGTGAGACTTCAAGAAGATGAAGACTTGTGTCTAGGTTTGTTTTATAAGATTTTGTTTTTAGATAAAATGTAAAGGATAGAATAATTGGTGGATTGCTCAAGTATACCATATACACACACACTCTTGATTTAGATATGTTTTCATAAAAGAATTATATTTTGAAAAAATATAATAGAGTTTTCTTTTTGAAAAATACCGGTTTGGTTTTTGGTATTCCTAGTTTACATGTTTTAACCAAAACCGTATTTAGAGCTTAATGTCAAAAACATAGATATTTCATCATGTTTGTGTAGTGGATCATATCCATACACACTATGCTTTAGAAGTGTTTAAAATATCTTATTTTTGTATTTGGAGAAGTTTTGGAAAAATCATTTTGGAAAAATACAGTTTTTTTTTTGGCCAAAATTTCTAAGTTACAAAAATAGTCCAAATTATTTGTAACATGCCTTGATTTTGTGCAAGCATGTTTATTTATCAAAGTATATTGGTAAAACTATTTTTGTAGATTTTTTATGATTTTATGGGATTTTGATTGAGCCAAAATGACCAAGTTTTCTTTCCCTAAAATCCCTGACCTGGCTTCAGCCGGTCGACCGGGACGGTCGACCGTTGCTTGAAGTCGGCCGACCATCTCGGTCGACCGACGTGCACAGCATGCACGCCAGTATCTGGCTGGAGGGCCAGTCGACCGGAACGATCGACCGTCCAGAGAGCTTTGCTCTCTGGAAAGCCTCGGTCGACCGGGACGGTCGACCGGCAGAGAATCTGCTCTCTGTTCCAGACGTTCGGTCGACCGGGCCGGTCGACCGCTGCCCAACGGTCAGAAATCTGACCGTTGGCGGTCGACCGGGCGGTCGACCGTCAGCTCTGTCTGGCCCATAACGGCTAGTTTTTAGAGCTCTATAAATTGGGCCATTTGGGGGCTGTTTTCTCTAAGATTTTTCAAGTGGTTTTTACCAGTTTTCCTAGATTATTTAGAGGTTTTCTTCCACTTGATTAAGAGCAAATATTTTCAATCAAAAGGGGAGTTTTTATCAAGAGTGTTTAGAAGTGATTTCTTTGAGTTTTCCTCCACAATTTCAATTCTTGTTTTCTCACACAACACTTGAGCTATCCATTGCTATATCTACCTATAGGAGGATTTGTTGTGAGAGAATTTTAGGTGATCAAAGAGTTGTGATCACCAAAGTTCATTTTTGTACTTTGAGGAGGCGGACTTGCGGGTTCGCGGTGGTTTCGAGTTCGTGTGTGAACTCATTGTTTGAGGTGCGGCCTCAGTGAGCTAGTGGGCTTGCGGTGTGTACGGACTAGGGAGTCCGAGAGCTTGTAGGTGTTGCGGCACCGAGTGATCCGGTGAGATCGATTATAGTGAAAATCCTTCAAGTGTGAAGGCGGGGATGTAGAGCAAGGGTGCTCGAACCTCGAAACAAATCCCTCGTGTTTGCGATTGCTCTTTCTCTCTCTCCCTTACTTGTTTATATCTTGCATGCTATTATTGCTCTTATCTTTATATGCTTGATATTTTTATTGTGCTTAATTGTTATATGCTTGAGGTTTGTTTGCTAACACTTGTATTCAACTAAGAGAGCCAACGCGGCACCTCAACTCTTATTTAGAGGAATCTTGAGGAGTTTGTCCAGAGCCCTTCACGGGGAATTCGGTAACAATCTTGTGTTATACGTGGTATTTAGTGTAGAAGATTTAGTTTGCATCATATAAGTTTTAATTCCGCATTTAGTGACCATTATATTAGCCATCACCTATTCACCCCCCCTCTAGGTGATTTTACACCTACGACATTCGAATACAAGATCCATTTCGTTTAAATTGATCTACAATATTTCAAGTAACTAAAAAATGAAAAATCATGTATTTTGAATACTTTTTGTTAACCATCAAGTACACGCAAAATGGACAGTCGTAAATAACTTATTTTTTAAATTTACATCTTTAGACACACAAATTTTCAATCCGATCATTTCATCATGATCTAAACACTTAAAAATCCTCACATACCAATTTTTATTAGATTTCAAATATTGTACACCGTTAAACTAACCAACTAAATATTTCGACCGTCCATTTTGCACTTAGTTGATGAATGGGCAAAAATTGTTCAAAATACATGATTTTTATTTTTTAGTTATTTGAAAATAATGCAGATCAACTTCAACAGCGTGGAACTTTCATTTGGATGTCGTAGTGTTGTATTTGAGTGGGAAGGATTCAGTCTCGAATCCTTCTAGAGTGACACAAGTGTGTGTATATCAGTGTCGACCTTGAACCAGGGCGACCAGGGCACAAACCCGGGGGCCCAAAAAAATTTTATTCATTTATACTAATATAAATTTTGTGGTTCTCCATACTGCATGCCAATGTGAAATACTAGTTTAGTCTTTGGGTTATTAAACTGCGGAACTGAATTCGATCTCTAGCATACACATATTTGTTTTCTTATGTTTTTGCAGCAAGGGTTTAATGGTTGTGAGATTGGCCTGGGCCTCTGTGTTATATATTTTTTCTTTTTTTTCTTTTAAAGGCTTTACAGTCTGGGTCGGGCCTAATCATTTTATTTTATATTTTTAAAATTACTATTATATTGTTATTATATATATTGTATTGAGATATTAAATATTTATTTGGTTATTATTATTATTATTAATTGTTATTAATTATTAAAATTATTATTAGTATATAATTATAATTAAATAGTGGTATTATCATTAGATATTTGTGTCGGAATACTATTATGTAATATTAATTTATGTATTTATTTACTAGGAATATAATATTAGGACTCAGATTTTATTGCTGCCTCATATTGTAAAATTTCTATAACTCTTTATGTGAAAATTTGTTATTAATTTTTGGTGATGTTGTATCAATAGTTTATTTGAGCTCAAAACTCAACTTGATTGTCCAAAATTAATTGTTAATTAAGGCTCATATTCAAAGGAATTTTTCTTTGAGAAGTTTTTTTTGGGTTAAAAGAGCCCAACTGGGTAATGTCATCCCACACGGATTCGAGCAGGTGGCCTTGGGGAAGCACACACTGGGACTGGTCAATGAAGAAAAAAGATTTACGTTAACATAACTGTGATTAGTGTGTTTTAGGATGCAATTTAAAATTTTACTCGGGGCATTAAATTTTTCAGGAGCGACCCTCATGTGTATGGGCTGGTGGTCATCATGCGACAAATGAACACCTTGAATGTTCTTCGATGTGCTTGAAATCCCATAACGTATTTTAGAGGTTGCATAAGCAAAATTCAAGATTTCGTGCTTTTTCGCAGGAATCAGACTCATGTAACTAGGTTTTTAGATTGTTGGACTGGATTCTCGGTGAACACACAGAATCTCAATATGGGTCATCGCTTAAACTCGGTTCTAACAGAATAAATTTTAAAATTTTCTGTTTTCCTTTTAGGATCTGTAAGTTAACGATTTTATGTATAATCAAATATTATTTACTTTTTGGCATATTTTCTAAATGCTGCATTAAACTTTCAGAATTTTCTCAAAAAAAAAAAAACTTTAAACATCAATAATCTCAAAATATTCCTTTAAACTATCTCAAAAATCCCATAAAACTCACTTTTGTCAGCTGGTCGTTTGGAGATAAAACGTGTTTCTCACGTGTTTTTATAAGATTGTTTTACCTTTACCTAATTCGTATCTTTCACGTGTTTTAATGTTTTAAGTTGAATATTAAATAAATTCTAGTTAAATCTTAACTAAATCCTAATATTATATTATATATGCTTTGTCTTCTCCTTCTTACCCAAACTCCCGTGTTCTCCGACTCCTCCAACTTCAAATTCCACAAACTAAAACGATCAAACCTCGGTCTTACTTCAGCTCCTAATTCCTCTTCTCGACTGATTTTTGTTTTGATTCGTTTGATTTGTGAAGGAGATCGAGTGCGATGAACCAAGCATCTCAGATCTTGTCGCAGTTGTAGTAGTTGTTCACGCTCTTGCAGCAGTCGTTCTTGCAAGGAATGTCGATCGCTCTCTCAGTCTCAGCCCTCGCAGAGCTTAACCCATTAGACTAAATCTCTGCTAATGGTTGTTTTATTAGGCTTGGACTCACATGCCTAATCTGTTTTGGATTCAAGTGCCCATGTTTAATTATATTCCAACTATGTTTTGGACTTGTTTGATTACAATAGTGGAGCACATGACTCGGCAGGAGCTTGCATGAATTAGCAGCCCATGGACTCCTAATTGGGCGCGCGCGGCGCGGGGGGGGGGGGGGGGGGGGGGGGGGGGGGGGGGGGGTAGACGAGGACAAGGGGCCAAAGAATCAGCAGCAGCAGAGAATCAGCAGCAGCAGCAGAACGGTCGACCGGTCCGGTCGACCGTCGTGCACCAACGTGCACAGGGTGGTAGCGGTCGAACGCAGAAGGAGAGCGGTCGACCGACTGAAAGTGCCTAACTCTCGGTTAGGCACGGTCGACCGGTGCCTGGGTCGGTCGACCGACAAACGGGTTTGGGCTGTTTTGGGAAAGTTGCTGAATTGGAAATCAGACCAAATTGGAAGCCAATCCTAGGGTTCCTTGGGTATATGAGAGAGGCAGAGCTCTCTTCATATGTAATGCTTGTATACTTGTATTGATTATCAAAATCAATAGAAATCTCTCTTCCTTACCCCGAGGACGTAGGCAAAATTGGCCGAACCTCGTGAAAACTGGTGTTTATGTTCTTCTTATTACTTAATTGTTATTTGCTATTGGTGGTACTTCTATATTGCATATAGGGCTTCAGGTTTCCTCTACGTGGTTATTGGTTCTGCGCACAACAAGTGGTATCAGAGCATCCCAGGTTCGTCGTGGGATCATCTGGCGATTCGAAGGGCATCAGTTGCTGATTTGGTGGAGATCGTGTGTCGATCTCAGATCAGCGTTGTGTCTGTTTGTGGGATCGTGTGTCGATCTCAGAACAGCGCGTGAAGTGCTCAAGAATCATTGGAGGAGTAGATCTAGTCAAAAACTCATCTAGGGTTTCATGAGGAGGTAAAGATCTGATCTTTATCAAAGTTGTTTCTCTATCTCCGTTGGTTTTCCGCATTACATAGAGGATCTAGTCAAAGAGATGGCAGAAGAAAGTACATCTGTGAAGACCATGAATCCTCATCCGAGGATTGACGTGGTGAAATTCAACGTCACTAACATTTTGGCATGTGGAAGTGTGAGGTGATGGATGCGCTGAATGCATCAAACCTGAAGATACTCTGCGTCTGGAGAAGAAGCGAAGCACAACCACTGAAGAAGAGTGGGAGAAGATGAACCGATCAGCGTGTGGCTTAATCAGATCGTGTCTAACACAAGACATCAAATACCTTGTGTTATACGAAACATCTGCGAGGCAGTTGTGAGAGATCCTTGAAAGAAAATATCTGACAAGAGTATTAAATCCAGACTACAGCTGAAAAGCAAGCTGTACGGGTTTCAGATGAAGAAAGGATGCTCCGTATATGAACATCTGAATCGCTACACGAAGCTTCTTACAGATTTGGTCAATGTGGATGTCAACGTAGATGAAGAAGATAAAGCGGTAATCCTCTTGAACTCTCTTCCTACAGAAGAGTATGAGACGTTTACCTTAACCTTCATAAATGGTAGACAGTCCTTGACTATCATGAAGTGTCGTCTGCTTTGGCTAATTATGAGACGAGGAGAAAGGAAAGACAGCCTTCTCAGGCAAGCTCATCAGCAGAGACGCTAGCAGTAAGAGGCAGGGGTTCACACAGGAAGGGCAAAGATGATAGAGGGAGATCGAAGTCCAGGCCAGGTTATCGAGATCTGAAGAAGAATCAGTGTGCCTTCTGCAGAGAATTAGGGCACTGAAAAGTTGACTGTCCAAAGGCTAAAGAGAAGAAGAAGGAGTCTAAAACTGAGGCAAATCTTGCAAAGGTGGTCAGTAATCAGAGCAGTACCTCACAGGCAGGTGGATCAGACTTTGACTCGTCGATCTTCTCATTCTCTGTCACTACTCCCATCATTGGCTACTCAGGAGATAATGAGTGGATATTGGATACTGGTGCTACATACCATGTGTGCCCGAATAGGGATTGTTTTCTAGCTTTGAGAAGCTGGAGGGATGTTCAGTCGTTATGGGCGATGATCATCCATGTATCATGGAGGGTGTAGGAACAATCCAAATCAAGATGTTTGATGGGACGATAAGGAAACTGAAAGAAGTGAGGTATGTACCTCAACTGAAGAGAAACCTAATTTCTGTTGGAGGTTTGGAGGCATTGGGCCTTGTGGTGTCAATAAAGGAAGGAGTCCTTAAGATGACCAAAGGTTCGATGGTGGTATTGAAGGCGTTCGCAGGAACAATCTTTACTACTTGAATGGTAGTACTGTTACAGGACAAGTGGCGGCTTCTACAGATTCAGATGAAGACTCAACCAGGCTACGGCATATGAGGCTGGGACACGCAGGAGAAAAGTCTTTACAAACTCTTGCAAGACAAGGAGTATTGAAAGGTGCCGGAACTTGCAAGTTGGAGTTTTGTGAACACTGTATCATCGGAAAGAAGACCAAGGTGAAGTTCGGCACAGCAACACATTGCACCAAGGGGATTTGTACTATGTTCACACTAACGTTTGGGGACCTATCAAGACTGCATCAATTGGAGGTAATCATTACTTTGTGTCGTTCATTGATGATTATTCTAAGCGTTGTTGGGTATATACCATGAGACACAAAGGGAAAGTCCTAGAATTATTTGTGAAGTGGAAGAAGAACTTGGAGAGAAGTACGGAAAGGAAAATCAAGGTCCTCGTTCAGATAATGGGGGAGAATATAAGTCTGATCCTTTCCTTCAGCTATGTCTTGATGAGGGCATAGAGAGGCACTTCACAGTGAGGGAGACACCGCAACAGAACGGGGGTAGCGAAAAGGATGAACAGGACTTTGCTAGAGAAGGTCCGTTGTATGTTGTCCAATGCCAGTTTATCGAAGAACTTCTGCGATGAGGCTTTGGCATACGCATGCTACCTTGTTAACAGGTTGCCTCGTCTGCGATAGGGGGAAAACTCCTCTTGAGGTTTGGTCGAGAAAAACAGCTGCTGATTATGATTTGCTAAGGGTGTTTGGTTATCCAGCCTATTATCATGTCAAAGAAGATAAGTTAGACCCAAGAACAAAGAAGGGCTTATTCGTTGGTTTCAAGAAAGGAATCAAAGGATTCAAGATCTGGGATCCTACGGACAGGAAGTTTCTTTTCAGTAGGGATGCACTTTTGATGATTCTATATTGAAGCCTAAGGTCTCTCAGCAGGTGGAGACTAGCAAGACCAAAGATGTATCGCAGCAGGTGGAGAATGATGCTAATCCACTATCTCTAGAAAGTTAAGCATCGGTGAGGATCAAACCTAGGGTGACACAGGGTAATGATCAAGCAGATGAGGAAGATGCTGACGATGAATAGGGTCAAGAATAGGTTATGGGTAATGTTCCTGACTCTACTGCAGTTGGAAGACAAGGAGAAACACATGGAAACCAGGTTGGCTCACTACAGATATGGTCGTGGCTTATGCACTTCCGGTCGTTGAGGAGGCTATTTCGTCCACCTTCAGAGAAGCTGAAATCAGTTCAGAGTCGAAGATGTGGAGAGCAGCCATGGAAGAAGAGATGAAGTCTCTTTACAAGAACGACGCTTGGGAACTCACAAGATTGCCCAAAGGGAAGAAGGCGATAGGCTGTAAGTGAGTGTATGCAAAGAAGCAGGAATCTCTCAAAGAAGATATGGTGCGCTACAAGGCCAGATTGGTAGCACAAAAGGCTATGCTCAAAGGGAAGGAATTGACTACAATGAGGTATTTTCTCCTGTTGTAAAGCGTTCATCAATTCGCATTTTATTGGCTTTGGTGGCACAGTACGAGTTGGACCTTGATCAACTCGATGTAAAGACCGTCTTTCTCTATGGCAATCTGGATGAAGAGATCTACATGTCTCAGCCAACAGGGTTCAAGACTGCAGAGAAAGAAGATATGGTGTGTAAGCTGAAGAAGTCACTGTATGGGTTAAAATAGTCTCTAGACAGTGGTACAAGCGGTTCGACAGCTTCATCAGAGGAAAGAGGTACACACATAGCCACTATAACCCATGTGTGTATTATAACAAGCTACCGACATGAGAGTATATCTATTTACTACTGTATGTAGATGATATGCTTATTGCTTCAAAGTCTAGATCTGCAATTGATACACTAAAGAGGGACTTATCTTCGAGTTTGAGATGAAAAATCTTGGTGAAGCAAGGAAGGTGCTAGGCATGGAAATTACACGAGACCGAAAGGTTGATAAGGTGAGCTTGACACAGAAGGGGTATTTGTAAAAGGTACTTCAGAGGTTCAATATCGGCAAGGATGCGAAATCTGTAAGTACACCACTGGCTCCTCATTTCAAGTTATCTGCCATGATGTCTCCAAAGAATGTTGAAGAACGTGAGTACATAACTCACGTCCCATATGCTAGCGCAGTTGGTAGTCTTATATATGCTATGGTGTGTACAAGACCAGATCTGTCACAAGCTGTCTCTATGGTGAGTAGATATATGCATGATCCAGGATAGGGTCATTGGGAGGCAGTGAAGTGGATTTTGCGGTACATCAAAGGTACCATTGATGTTGGTCTAGTATTCGAGAAGGACTCCACAGGGAAGTAGGATTGTATCGGGTATGTTGATTCCGATTATGCTGGTGACCTTGACAAGTGCCGGTCTACAACGGGGTATGTCTTTACATTATCTCAAGCACCGGTTAGTTGGCGCTCTATTCTACAGTCTACCGTCGTATTGTCTACTACAGAGGCGAGTATATGGCCATGACGGAGGCTATGAAGGAGGCAATTTGGCTTCAAGGCTTGCTTGATGACTTGGGGGTGGATCAGGATCTACTGAAGATCAACTGTTACAGTATGAGTGCTATTTATTTAGCCAAGAACCAGGCATATCATGCACGAACGAAAGCACATCGATGTCAGGTTCCATTTTGTTCGGGAGATTCTAGATGAGGGTGATATTGAGCTGCTGAAGATTCACACATCGGAGAATCCCGCCGACATGCTTATCAAGGTGGTGTCAAGAGTAAAGTATGCACATCGTAAAACTTCACTCATGTCCTTCATATAGCATGAGCTTGTTGAAACTCCTCTGGATGAACAACGGATGACTTGATCCCTTGGGCAGGGTACGTAAGCAACCACACTAGTGCAGCAACTTTCGAGTCGATGGTTCGTATGTTTCAGTTCGGCTCAGATTTGAGAAATCTTCACCGAGGTGGAGAATTGTAGGAAGAGAGAGGAAGTCGAGGAAGTTGACAAGGACAAGGGGCCAAAGAATCAGCAGTAGTAGCAGCAGCAGCAGGGAATCAGCAGCAGCAGAATGGTCGACCGGTCAGTCAACGTCGTGCACCAACGTGCACAGGGTTGTAGCGGTCGACCAGTCCGGTTGACCGCAAAAGGAGAGCGATCGACCGCCCGGTCGACCGACTGAAAGTGCCTAACTCTCGGTTAGGCACGGTCGACCGGTGCCTAGGTCGGTCGACCGACTGGTCGACCGACAGACGGGTTCGGGCTATTTCGGGAAAGTTGCTGAATTGGAAATCAGCCCAAATTGGAAGCTGATTCTTAGGGTTTTCTTGGATATATGAGAGAGGCAGAGCTCTCTTCATATGTAATGTTGTATATTGTATTGATTATCAAAATCAATAGAAATCTCTCTTCCTTGCCCGAGGACGTAGGCGAAATTGGCCGAACCTCGTTGAAACCGGTGTTTGTGTTCTTCTCATTGCTTAATGTTATTTGCTGTTGGTGGTACTTCTATATTGCATCTAGGGCTTCAGGTTTTCTCTACGTGGTTGTTGTTTCTGCGCACAACAAGTGGTCGTCTAGGGGCGAGGAGGGGAGGCGAGGGCAGGGGTAGTAAATT
>JAVJIF010025245.1:0-86277 GCA_038442645.1 Agave tequilana | reverse complement strand
CACCACCCATGTTGACATTGTTAACATTCATATATGGAAGGTGAAGATGTCCTGTACCTCAAAGCCTTAGGTTTCATGTATATCTTGCCACTACTAATAATGCATATTGTTAGATGGTAAGAATTTTGAGGCTAACTCAAAAAGCCCTTAATGCTTTAAAGTCTACCCTAGATGATGTTTATTTATCTAGAGTTTATAACTTTGATTTGACTTTTGTAGTGTGGAATTACCTCATCTCCCTCGGTGAAAATGAATAATACTATGCGGGGAGCGATTCGGACGTTGGAAGCAACACCTCCAACGTGTGCTACATGGTCCAGGGGATAACCCCCTGAGGGTAAACTCCGAATCCGATGATGAGGACATGTCATATGATGAGCTTACTTCATTTTGTCAAACTATTCTTTAAACAATATGACATGCTTAAGAAAGAAAATAAAAAATTTGAAAAAGAACATTGCTTGCTTGCATATAGAACAAGATTCATTTAAATCTAGCATTGCATTGTTTAGAAAAGATAACAAAAATTTGAAAAGGATTTTGATTGCATGCTTAAAGAAAATGATTCTTTCAAATCTAAGATGGCATACTTAGAAAAAGGAAATAAAGATTTGAAAAATGAGAATGTTTCTTTGCTTTCAAAATTGAATGATTTATTTGAAGGGAACACTACTTTGAAAAATAAAATTGATTTGGTGGAAAAACAAAGAGAAAGTGTTTTGCAAGAAAATAACTCTTTGAAAAGAAAATTTGTTGAAAAAGAAAAGGAATGTTTCTAAAAGAAATAAGAAAAATGATTCTTTATCTCATCATGCTTTACATGCCACCACTAATGAGATAAACATGTTGAAAAATAAAATAGATAGTTTGAGCTCTAATTTGAGCACATGTGCATTCAATCATACTAAATTGGAGTCTTTGTTTTCAAAGAAACAAAATCCATTCATTCATGCACATCATCATGCTTATGTTGCACACCATGATCACACTCCTACACATAAGCATACTAAGGTGTACGTATGTACACATTGTGGCCGAAAAGGCCATTTAGCAAAATATTGTTATGATAGATTAGATCATTATATTTTTGCTAAAAAATAAAAGATTTTGGGTTCCTCAACACAAAGCTAACCCCCGTGGACCCAACAAGAAAATATGGGTACCAAAACCCCCACCCCATGTTTTTGATGTAGGTGAGGGATCTCTCAAGACGTGAGAGATTTGGTGCCTTGATAGTGGATGCAATAGACTTGATGGACATAGTTTTGGATGCATCGCTATCAAGGAGTTTTGGTGGGACAACCACCATGTTAGGAGCTTTGGAGTTGGTAACAATCTCTAAACTCTTACTTTTTATGTTCATGCTTGTTCATTCCTAATATTCATAGCATGTTCATGTTTTATGATTTATTGTGCTTCATGTGGTATGAACTAGTTTAAATGTAGATTTTATCAAAACTTGCATGTATACATATACAAATAGTGAATTACATTTGATTCATATATAATTGAACTTCATGCTCATTTGTATCCACTATATGCATATGTATAGACTAGTTTTGATGATTCTCTTTTATACATGTTTTACCTACTTTATGCTTTACTTCATGTATATGTATTCTTTATTCAAATCTAATAAATATACATGTATACCCGTGAGTCTCTTGCCTTCATGCAAACATCGTTAATAGACTCTTTTAAATATTTAGGATATGTATGTGTATTGTTAGGATTGGATTAATCATACATATACCATGAAGATTAGTGTTTTAATGAAAAATGATTTTTTTTTAATATATGACTTATGATCTTTTTGAGCTTCATTGACTATTTTCATAAAATGCTATTTACATGATCGTTTAACACTCACACTTTTATTAAAAATATTTTGAGCCTTATAGACCATGAGTGCTTAAATTTTTATGTATCTAGTTATGTTTATGAAAAACATAAGATTTGATATATTTGAAGGATCTTTAACTAGTTTTTCAAAACAATTTATACTAGTTATTTATTCTTCAAATAATTTTTGAGATTGACACATGATTCTATTTTTCTCAAAATTTGATGCTTCATGATTTGAATATTAGTTTATATGTTAGTTTTTGTCAACACTAGGATTTATACTTGTACATATCGTGGGCCACAAATAAATCTATTTATATTTGTGCTTGAATGCATATTTGAACCCATGAAATGTGCTTGTATTGCTTGGTTATGATGATACATACATCTTTAAACTTATATTCCCACTTTTTGGATTTGATTTATGATCATGTGTTTTTCATTTCATGTATATGTGTATTTTGCCAAACTTTAAGATATACATGTATACCTCTTGAGTCATTTGCCTTTAATGCAAATCTATTTATATGGACTCAATTGTGTTTAAGAGATATGTATGTATACTTATTGTGTTGTCAAAACATACATATTTCTTGAAATATAAATTTTGTTTTTAATAAAAAAATGTGTGATGATTTAAAAGAATATTGAGCTTTATTGACATTTTCATGATACCATGTTCCACATAACACTAGTGCACTCACCTCTTTTGAAAATTTTATGGACTTCATGAATATTAGAGTGTTTTTAGTGCCATGTGATTTACTTGTGTTTCATGAGAAATATTTTTGCCTTATTCCTTACTTGAAGGATTTTGTACTAGCTTTAAAACATTTTCATATTAACTAGTGCAATCCCTTCATTTGGTAGAGTTTTTCAAACTAAGCTTATTTTCAAATCTATTTTTGAAAACCCCTACCATCTATGGGAGGATGGATGGGCGATTATGCCTTGTATGCTTCATTGAAAATCTTTTACCATGTGCATATGAAGGGTGGTAGGTTATGAGATATACACTTGATTTTATTGTTATGTCAATTGGTATCATTGAATCGTTTCAATTGGTATCAATATGAACTTATTTTGTATATACTCATATTTTGTTTCTTATATATATGTATGTTTCAATTTCACTTGTTATACTCATTTCTCATACATATATATGATTTTCATGTGCTTAACTCACAATTGGCTCACATTTTTAAAAGCACAAAGTTTATGATGAAAAATAAAAAAAAAAATTTCATATGTTTACCATTGATATCAAAATAATATATATATATATATATATATATATATATATATATATATGTTGGTTTGATATCTCAAAATGTGTTTTATTAAGTAAGTTCAAAAATTTTAAAGAAAAACTCAAAATGGTTGCTTTGTATTTCCTATATGCAAGGAGAGCTTAACATCTCTCTTACATATGGATTCATGTTGAGTATATTATAAATTGAGGAGCTTGACAACTTTTTTTTATATGATATACGTGTGTAGGGGGAGCTTCACATCTCCTCTTATGCATTACATAATATGTGTTATGTGAGTTAGGGCTTGTCATCCCTTCTTCATGTAATGCATATGTGTAGGGAAGCTAACTTAGCGTCTTCCTCTTCATGGATGTATATCGCATATAAATCTTTATTGATTGACTTGTATTACCCCTTCTTGATCTTTTTGTTTTTGACAAAAAGGGGGAGAAAAATTTATTTGATTTGACTTTATTTTGAACCCTTTGTTGATGATTGACAAAAAGGGGAAGAAGTATTTGAGTATATATGCATGTTTTCATTGCATAAGGGGGAGTAGTATTTGTCTTCCTTATTATTTATGCATATATGTTTTGTTTTGCAAATAGGAGAAAAAGATTTTGATTTATGCTTGTTGCATGTTTTATCTCCATACTTGCATACATATTCATGTGCCTCATTGTCATATCTATTATTTATTTTGTATGCATGAGTTAAGGGGAGCTTCTTTGAAGCTTTACTTTAATCCATGCATATATAACTCCATGAGTTTTGTCATCATCAAAAAGGGGAGATTGTTGGCCCAAAGGCCTATCACCCTAGTTTTGATGATGATCAACTCATGAAGTTATGTTTACTAATGATCTTGTGTTTAATTAGTGACAGATTCATTATCAAGATCTTAGTAGGTGCATAGCTCAACAAAGGACAAAATATCAAGATTTGGAGCTAGCACGGTGTGATCCAAGGAGCTTTTGGATCAAGCTTGGACCAAGTCAAGAAGATGAGAAGCCTTCAAGGGAAGACTTCAAGAAGATGAAGACTTGTGTCTAGGTATAAGATTTTTATGTTTTAGATAAAATGTAAAGGATAGATAGTGGTGGATTGCTCAAGTATTATACACACACACACTCTTGATTTACTTGTCTTTTCATAAAAGATTTTTGGTTTAGAAAAGATTTTTCATTTTGGAAAAATACAAGTTTGGTTTTTGGTGTTTCTCATGTACTTATCTTTTAACCAAAACCAAGTTTAGAGCTTAATGACAAAAACATAGATATTTCATTATGATTGTGTAGTGGATCATATCCATACACACTATGCTTTAAAAGTATATCTTGTTTTTGTATTTGATGAAGATTTGGAAAAACAAAGTTTAGAAAATATTGTTTTTGGAAAAACAGTTTTTGTTTTGAACCAAATATTTCCATATTACAAAAATAGTCCAATCTTTTATAACATGCCTTGATTTTGTGCAAGCATGTTTGTATATCAAAGTATATTGGTTAAACTATTTTTGTAGATTTTTATGTATTTTATGGGATTTTATTTAAGCCAAAAAGACAAACTTTTTAATCCCAGAAAATTGTTTTCAGGCTTCAGCTAGTCGACTTGCCTACCCTTATAAGTCGACTAACCCTGAAGTCGGTCGACCGGGTCGGTCGACCGACGTGCACAAACGTGCACGCCTTTGTGTACTGGTCGTCGGTCGACCGTGACGGTCGACCGCTCCAGAGAGCAGTGCTCTCTGGAAAGTTCGGTCGACCGCACCGGTCGACCGTGGCTCCAACGGTCAGAAATCCGACCGTTGGCGGTCGACCGGGCCGGTCGACCGGCAGTACTGACAGATCCAACGGCTATATTTTTCTGGCCTATAAATTTGGGGGTCTTGTCATTGTTTTGATACAAGATTTTGGAGTCTCTTAGAGCCAGTTTTTCCCAGACTTTTAAAAGGGTTTTTCTCCACAAATTTGAGTGCAAATACTTCCAATATAAAGGGAAGAATTTATCAAGAGTGTAAAAGAGATTTCTTTGAGTTTTCCTCCACCTCTCACATCCTTGTTTTTCTCACACCACACTTGAACTATCCATTGATTATACATCCTATAGGTGTGTTGTAGTGAGAGTGCTTTAGGTGATCAAAGTGTTGTGATCACCAAAGATCTTTTCTTTGTTCTTTGAGGAGACGGGCAAGTGTGCTCGTCGTTGTTTTGAGTTCGGGTGCGAACTTGTTGTACGAGGTGAGGCCTCGGCAAGCCGGTGGGCTTGCGGTGTGTACGGGACTAGGGAGTCCGAGGGCTTGTAGGTGTTGCGGCACCGAGGAGAGATCCATTGGGATCTTGCATAGTGGAAATCCTTCGTGTGTCGAAGGCGGGGATGTAGAGCAAGTGTGCTCGAACCTCGAAACAAACCCTTTGTGTTTGCGATTGCCTTTTCTCTCTCTCTCTCTCTTTGTCTCTTGTTATATCTTGCATTCAATTATAGTGTACATCTTTATATGCTTGATATATTCTTTTGTGCATAATAGATATACTTGCGTGGGATTGTTGCTAACACTTGTATTCAACCAAGAGAGCTAACGCGGCACCTCAACCCATTCAAGGGGAATCTAGAGGAGTTTGTCCAGAGCCCTTCACGGAGAATTCGGCAACACTCTTGTGTTATACGTGGTGTTTAGTGTAAAAGATTTATTAGGTCATAATTTGTTTTAGCTTCCGCATTATTTGCATCATTCCTCATTAAGTGACCATTAGATTAGCCTTCACCTATTCAC
The DNA here is from genome assembly GCA_038442645.1 of Agave tequilana. NCBI lineage: Eukaryota > Viridiplantae > Streptophyta > Magnoliopsida > Asparagales > Asparagaceae > Agave > Agave tequilana. The sequence goes on along the minus strand of JAVJIF010025245.1, from coordinate 80,406 downwards.
CCCCCCTCTAGGTGAACCTACATACAATGTTTACAGTCCTATCTCAACAGCAAAGAAGCTGTGGGCAAGCCTCGATAAGAAGTACAAGACCGACGATGCCGGTACTATGAAGTTCATTGTAGGACAATTTCTTGAGTATAAGATAGTGGATAGCAAGATTGTGATTAGTCAGGTGCAAGAGTTCAAACTTATCATGCACGAGATAAAGGTTAAAGTATGATTCTACCTGAAACTTTCTGATTGCTATAATCGTGGAGAAACTCTCACCTGCGTGGAGAGATTTTAAGAACTATCTGAAGCACAAGCGCAAGAAACTGAAGTTGGAAGATCTCATTGTGAGGCTTAAGATTGAGGAGGACAACTAGAAATCTGAGAAGAGGAGAAATAAGAATTCCTATGAGACCTAGGCAAATATGGTCGAAGACTCAAAGGGGAAAACATCTACTTCCAAGAGCTTGAAGCAGAAGAAGACTACCCCGGGGTATAAAGGCAAGGACCAAGGAGGTAAGAACAAGCGATTCAAGAGAACTTGCAACATCTGCAATAAGGAGGGACATAAGGAGAATGAATATTGCAGACGTCCCAAGAAGAACAAGAAGGACCAGCCACAGGTAAATATGACTAACCATGTGTCGCCTAGCCCATTAGCAGTGGTGTTAAAAGTGAATCTGATAACTAACAACAAAGATTGGTGGGTATACACAGGGGCTACCTGGCACATCTGCTCTGAGAAAATATTATTCATTGAATATAAAAACTGGAGCATGATGAGAATTGTTCATAGGCAACTCGATTGTCTCCAAGGTTGAGGGAAAATGCAAGGTCTTATTGAAGTGGACACCTGAAAAGGAACTCACATTGAATGATGTACTACTGTTCTGGATATCCATAAGAACTTGATCTCCAAATCAATCCTTAGTAAGAAGGGCTTTAGAATAGTTTTTGAATCTGACAAATTTATACTTACTAAGGGTGGGGTGTATGTGGGTAACAGTTATCTTGTTGAAGGCCTTTTCAAGATCAATGTTGTTGTAGACAAAAAGTCCGTGTATATGTACACTAAACTCATAAATTAAGGACAATCTTCTATTTATTTGCTTGAGTCTCCAATATTATGACATATTAGATTAAGACATGTAAATTACAAGTTCTTACAGAACTAGTCTAATTTAAGATATATTCCTAAACTCAACTTGAAAGAAATTCACAAGTGTGAGATATGTGTTTAGGCCAAGATCACAAAAAAATTCTTTTCACTCAATTGATCAAAATACTGAACCTCTGAGATTAATTCAAAGTGACTTGTGTGACTTGAAATTTGCACCAACAAGAGGCGAGAAAAGGTATCTTATTATTTTATTGATGACTGTAGAAGATATTGTTATGTGTATCTTCTAAACAGTAAAGATGAGACAATAACTATGTTTATAACATACAAAAATGAGGTTGAGAATCAAATCAACTCAACAAAAATATAAAGATTCTAAAATCCAAACGAGATGGAGAATATGAATCAAATGAATTCAGTGAGTTATGAGCTAATTTTGGTATAATCCATCAAAATACAACACTAAATACTCTTCAGCAGAATGTGACTACTAAATGAAAGAGCATAACTTTAAAGTGAATGGTCAATTTCATGCTCGCAAGTTCTGGAGCACTGCAGAACTTGTGAGGAAAAGCTTCTTTAACCGCAAACTATAATCTAAACAGAGTACTCCACAAGAAACTTAGTCTTGTACCATTTGGGTTATGGCATGGAAGGCCACCTTCATACCATTACCTCAAAATGTGGGGTGCCTTGCAAAGGTATCAGCACCACTACTTAAAAAGACTAAGGGTCTATTTGGTTGTCGTAATTGGCTGTAATTCGTAAGTCATAATTGGTAAAGTCTTTTACAGTTGTAAATAAGTTACATGCATGTAAGTTTACGGTGTTTGATTGGTAATATAAAGTTGTAAGTGGAAAAGTGTATTATGTTTACGGTGTTTGATTGTCGTAATATGTTAGTCATAAGTGAAAAAATTGACCACAAAATTAACTACTTGGTGATTTAAAAAGTTTTAACATTGCAAATAAATACTAAAAATGCTAAATATTAAAAAAATAATATTAACATAAAAAATAATACAAATTTGCATGACCACAAAATTAATTGTAAATGGGCTATATGTGAGTGGTAATTGGGTTGCAAGTGAGTGGTAGTTGAGTTGTGTAAGTGTTTTACGAATTACGGTCCAAACAAATGTCGTAGATGCAATTGGATTGTAAGTCATTTATGACGAAACAAACAACCCGTAAGTTGAGATCAAAAATAATGGACTGTGTTTTTATTAGTTATGCCTTGAATAGCAGTGCCTATAGATTTCTGCTACATAAATCAGAAATATCAGATATTCATGTGAACATGATTATCGAATCAAAAGATGTTATGTTCTTTGAAAACATATTTTTGTACAAAAGGGAAGAAGACAAGAATTCTGAAAAAACACATAAAACAATATTCAAGAGCGAAGGACCCAGTGAACCAACATTAAATGTGAAAGTTAAACCAAGAAGGAGTTAGAGATCAAGAATCTCAAAATCTTTTGGTACAGATTTCGTAGCATATGCACTTAAAAATAAGTCTCAAATATTTAAAGAGGCTATGTCTACCCCAAAAGCACAAATGTGAAAAGAAGTTGTAAGCAATAAAATAGAATCCATCCTAACCAACCATACTTGAGAATTGACAAACTTGCCTCCTGACAATAAACCAATCGAGAGTAAGTAAATTTTTAAAAGAAAATTAAAACCCGATAGATCTATCGATAAGTACAAAGTTAGATTGGTAGCCAAGGGTTATCGACAAAAAGAAGAAATTGACTACTTCGATACTTATTTGCCAGTGACGAGAATAAAATCTATTCAGATGTTAATTACTATTGCAGTATTACACAACTTAGATATCCATGAAATGGATGTCAAGACTACATTCCTAAATGGCGAATTAAATAAAGAAATATATATTGAGCAACCTGAAGAATTAATAGTCAAGGGCCAAGGACACAAAGTGTGTAGACTGGTCAAATCCTTATACAGGCTAAAACAGGCTCCAAAACAATGACATGAGAAGTTCAATAGTGTCATGATCAAAGATGAATTCACTATTAATAAATGCGACAAGTGTGTTATACTAAAACAGTTGAAAATGCATATATCATTGTTTGTTTCTATGAAGATGACATATTGATACTCAGGACTGATATTGGAGTTATTAATTCCATTAAAAAGTTGTTATCCAATAATTTTGACATAAAAGATCTGAGTGTTACTGATGTAATTTTAGAAATTAAAATTACTAGAACATCAGAAAGAATCAGCCTATCTCAGTCACATTATGTGAACATGATGATAGAAAGATTCAAGGAATATGGGATAAAGGAGAATACAAATCAATTTCTCCCACACATCCACCTTTGCAAGAATACAATAACTGAAAAATAACAGTTGGACATTCTTAAACCATAGGAAGTCTAATGTATCTAATGAACAGCCTTAGACCTGATATAGCTTACACTGTAAGCAAATTGAGCAAGTATACTAGTAATTCTAGTAACAGTCATTGACTTGCTTTACTATGAGTAATGGGTTACTTGAAGAGTACCAAAGAGTATGCCTTGAGATATGGGAAGTATCCACCTGTACTTGAAGGGTACAGTGATACAAATTGGATTGCAGATTCTGAGGAATTGAAATCAACTAGCGGATACATCTTTACTCTTCGAGGCGCGATCATATCTTGAGAATCCTCTAAACAAATTTGCATAGCACGTTCCACAATGAAATTAGAATTTATAACATGAAATAAGGCTGAAAAAAAAATAGAATGAATTTGAAACTTTTTGGAAGATATACTATTATGGCCTGAGCCAGCGCCCATCATATATATTCACTGGGATAATCAAGCAGCGATATCTAGAGCACAAAACTTTGTGTATAACGGTAAGTCTAGATACATTCATCGTAAACATATTACCGTTAAGTTGTTGCTCTCAAATAGAGTTATCTCTATTGACTTTGTGGCGTCAAAAAATAACTTAGCGGATCTATTCACCAAAGCTTTGAGTGAAGAGATTATAAACTGCGCATCGAAGGGAATGAGGCTAAAAATCTTAATTATACCGAGCCAGCTTAATAGAAACCTCACTTAGCGACTGGAGATCTCACAGACTAAGTTCAAGAGAAAAAATTAGTTATGATTGACTTTGCGAGTAAGCATTTAGGAGCTTGACTCCAATCCATTTCTATGGTGCACCCAAGTGCTTTTTACAATTGTATTTAGGATAAGCTTAACGATTTTAGTGATGCATATAACTTGTTATCAAAACAAGTGGGGTAAAGTGAACTATTCTTAATAGGAGGATCATCTATATGAGTGTGAAGCTGGGGTCGATTCTTTGAGAGTCTCTATAGAGGCTGTAATTTTCTAAACATACTCTCTGAAACAAAGAATGTCCAGGGCTAAAATGAACACAATTGAGAAGTAAAGTTGATTTTAGAAAGTTACTATGTGAGGCCTACTGACTTGGCTTACACAAACATCCGACAGTTTAAGACCTAGTTCACTGATTGGCCAGTAAGTCTGATAAAATTTTCGCTACAAAAGGTTCAAGATCTAGTTTACTTATCCTGATATAGTTTCTTTTTTTAAGTGCATTTCACTATAAAGTCGAACTCATAGTGTAGATATTTTCTTGAATCTCCATTCATTGTGGTGGATTGTTGAGAAACAAGAAATTTTAAGTGAATTTTAGAGTCAAATTTTGTTGAGTTTTAGGCGGGACTCACTGCCTTAAAAACACAAGTGATGGTTGGAATGTGTTCTCTTTCCATTAGAGATGAACGTGGTATATTGACATATTCGATTTTATTTTCGAATGAATTAGATATTCAAATCGAAAGTTGACCTGATACAAAAAGTAAATGGGACCAAAAGAATTAAGATCATATAGTATCGCATTGGAAGTAGTAAAGAAAGTTGAGTAGCATAAATATGAAAAGTTAAAAGCTAAGGGTGTGTCGTTATGTAACGGTCTCAAATTTTAATATCCTCAATTAGCATAATGAACCTCTTTAATCACTCCAATTATCTTAATTATATCTAATTCCTTGAAAATTTTGGCAACGTCTCCTCTGCCCTGATATACAGGATATAAATGTGTACAATTTCAGCTAATATCAGCCTACTTATCATCAAATAAAGATTATACTATCAGCATTCACCAGCATTTAATATCATCATACAAAATATCAGTCATATACATAATCAATTCACAATTTCGGTTTGACATCGCCTACTTATATAAATACATGATAATATGCGCTCGAGAGTACCCCTTTCGGCATCCACAATCCAAATAAAAACTATTTCCCAAATTTAACTCCAGATAAAGACAAATCATATTTATCTCACTTCAGGCATAAACGTGTATATCAGGATTAGCTATCTATAACATAATCTAAAACGATTCTAAATAAACATATATCTCGTCTGTAATCATATATACAACCAACAATTCAAGATTACATCATAAATAAGTACATAGAAATAGATATATCCCTGTAAAATCTACTTCTATACCCACACAGCTAAAAGCCGGGTCCTTGTCTTCAACACAACCTGAAAATATGTGAATTGGGAGGGGGTGAGCTTGACAGCTCAGTGAGTAGAGTCAGAAGAAAATTAAGAAATGGTAAACATAATCAATAAGGAGCATGATATCCAAGTAATAAGGACAAGTTTCGATGAACAAGATAAACATGGAATCGATAATATCTCATGATTTAACAATCAAGACAATGTCTCCATAATCTTTGGGGCTGGTCAAACTCTTTTGATCATTGATTCTCTTCAGCTTTCTTGAGTTTATATTCCGCGTATTACAATGTTTATAAGTTCAGCAAAAAAAAATATTTTCTCAGTCATTTATAGTTTGTTATCGAATTCATCTTATGTATATACAACACATATCACACACATATTTCATATACCATGCACTGGGTGCGCCAATTACAATAATTTTAAAAATGTATTTATTCATCCAGTTAAACAATATCATAAAACGTACTTGTATATCACATAATCATATCACACCTCACAATATTCACATCTCATACTTAATGAGATACACATTATACATTATTCATATGTGTATACAAATCATAAATTAAGTATGAGATTCTCCATCTTCCCTGCCCGACCCATTCCTCCGTTATATGTATATATATCGTATAACAATAATACCGTCTTTCCCCTCATACTAGCTCCCGTCTGACCCCTTCCTCATTGTATATGTATATAGTATAACAATAACACCGTCTTTCCCCTCCTATTGACTCTCACTTGGTTCCTTCCTTCGCTGAATATGTATATAGCATAACAATGACACTGACTTTCTCCTCTTACTGGCTCCTGCCCCTTCCTCCAATATACATGAATGCAACAGATATATGTATACATATATATAAATAACAACCAACTTATCAACAATGTGGTAGATCGATCGATTATTATAATTTAATTCTCACTTGGTCAATTCTATTTTCAAAGAAATGCGTGTGGCTTACTGTATATGAATATGTATATATAAGTTACAAGTTAAACATTGTAGTGATTCACTTACCTCATTTATATAGACCAAGTTCTCATTCACATTATCAGTAATCACATCTCATTTATGTATGTGTGTATATATCAACATGTCACACTTAAATAACATTTATATGCAACAATCATTATATAAACAAAATATTTCTAACAATAACAATCATTTAACGATTCACCCAATAGTTGTTTACACTTCTAATACAAACATTCTTAATTCATACTATTACGTCTTGTATTCGATTCCAATTTACTATCCACATTCTAGTTGATATACAGGATTCATGACATATCTACTTTAATTTCATAAGTTCAGTATACATTAGAGATTGTAAACGATCATCACATATACATATATAGAAAATTTCAAGTTGTAAATCAAGTTACAATTCCTTTCTTTATTACTGGTCTAAAATCGTAAAATCCAATTACTGTGACATTATATCTAGGTGGAACATAAGTATGCTGACTTTAAAGATGGATTATATGTGACCAATAAGAATTGATCGAAAAGAAAAAATATCTAGAGCAATTATAATATGATAGTCAGAAGTTGCAGGTGCATTTAGGATTTCAAGAATCTTATCATACAACACATTTAAAAGCATGCACAAGAGCTTTCCACGAAATGAAGGCAACAATGGATGCAAGTGCACAAAGGTCAGATCACACTCTACCTCAATCGAAATACTTTATAAAGACAAATTTAAAGTTTATGATCAAGACAAATATGAGCAAGGGTAGCTCAATGGATACTTCTCAAAATTTGATAACCTCTACACGCTTTTCAAACACTTTTATATAGCAATAGTTGTTAAAGTTAATAGAAACAATCAACTTTGACACTTTACTATTGATTAACACATTCTAAATTCTATAATAGTGAAACCGATTATAGGTGAAGAAAATTGTCCAAGATAACTGGGGAATTTCTAGAAAAAATATGTTAACTGGCAAGTTTCTTTGATGGTTTGTCCAAGACTCTGAGTTATTATTCTGAATTTTACTGGCCTATTCTTTCAAACAATAAGATTTTTTTAAGATTAAATTTAACTAACACACTCATTTTATCAGCTCATCTATTGCTCCAAATTAACATTTATCACTTAATGATACTAGCACTGATAGTACCTCCTGACAAATACCTTACATGTATAAACCAAACATGTTGAAAGAATAGGAGAAAGTTCCAGAGAGACTTATATCCATATTTCCTGGCAGTATTAAATTCTCGAACTAAAAGCCTAGCCCTAGCTTCCAGTCATCTGTTGGAGTAGAACTAGCTTAATGAATCGAATAGTTTTCGTATCATTCTTTTACGTGCTATAATAACTAAATGTAACACTCAATTAGTCATCCAATTTATATATAGTTTTTCTTACAATAATTAGAAATGGTTCACTAATTTTATGATCTTAAATATGGCAACTTTATGATCACTTTTGTATTTGATTAAATTAGTGAGTACAGTTTACACAAAATCAATTTAGTATACTCGATACACAATAGTCTAATTTACGAGCTCGGCTACATGATAATTTAGCAACAATCTATCACATATAAAATCTTTGTTCAAGTATTTCAAGTCTCCACCATGTGCCAAGTTAAGTTCACACATGCATATTATCAAGTTTATATGCTTAAATTATTTCACATGCCGGAGTATTCCCCATGAACTATCATTTGATTAGCTTTTTATGCTCATTTCACATAGACTAGTAGTCTATGTTACTCACTAATTAAGCATTTGAACATATAAATTCTTAGCTCATAAAGCAGATAATCTCTTTTTTTTTATCCTTCACATGTGCTTGAATTATACCGATTACACTAATCGAACTCTTATAGAACTTTTAACTCAATCACTCAATAGTATTTCAACAATAACCCTTATCGCACATATCAAATTGCGACGCGACAAGAAGCATTGAAAAGTAGACTCTCTCTTTTTTCTATTGGTATATTACATGACCATGTTTATTTAAAAAAAATCTATTAACCAGCTTGAAAAGGTTCAGTTGATAAATATTGCAATATGAAAAATTTTGAACTAGCTGGGGTATTTTGACAATAATTCATAACACAATCACTCAATAGAGACACATCCAAAACCATTATAAAATAGACTTATTTATCTATCTAATGATATATCATATATTATAATTAATTTAGTTTAACAATAGTGAGTAAACAGAAGTTTCTAGTTTAAAGTAAAAATCAGCAGCTCTATCCTCCCGAACAATCGACGATGTTTTCCTCATAACTCTTATTTTCGACATCTGAATGTGTAATGCTCATACTTTTATAATCTTGTTTATTGCTCAATTAACAAATAATTATAGCGAATAATCTTAAATAAAGTGATTAGGGGCGAAGGCTTATTAAAAATAGTTGTTTAGTACTCAAATATAAAGAGAAGTATATGCATACACCCAAATATGTATACAGATGTTTGTTGGAAAAAAAAAGAAAGAAAAAAAGAGAAAATAATTATTATCTGGATGAATGATAGAGATGGGTCTTGGAAATGGGAGAGGGAGGTATACGGTTGAGATGGTGTTAAAAGTTGTAATGAGTGAGGGCAATTGGGAGATTTTTACATAAAAAAGGGAGAGAAAAAGAAAATTTTGAAAAAATCCACATTCTCTCCTCCTCATTCTCCCATCTCCTGCAGATCCTCAGCCTCTCCCAGTCTCTCTCAGTTTCATCCTCAATCTCTCTAAATCTCTCTTAATTTCATCCTCATTCTCTCTAAATCTCTCTCAGTTTCACCTTCAAATCTCTCAATTTCACCCTAAAACTCTCACTTCCTTCCTTACCTCCACTTCCTTAGCTCGGGTGGTGGCGGCCAAGGCAGGCCTACCCAGACGGCAGCGGGCCAGGGCAGGAGGCAGCGGAGCCGGGGCAGGCCAGGGAAGCGACGGCGAGCCCGAGGCAGCAACCACAACAACAGTTGTCGCAACAGTGGCTGGTGGCGCAGGAGAGACCGGGTCGCGATGTGGCACCAGGCCACACGGTGCAGCCTGTCAGGCCGACCGGGTGAAGTTGTCTCTGAGGCAGGCGCATGCAACACCTCCAGGTGGATTAGCAACGTGCTTGGCATGGAGGAGGAGGTGGTATTGTGAAGAGGAAGAGGAGGGTGTGTGTGGTGTATAGATTCACAAAGGAGGAGAGAGTACTCAACTAAGGCTCTTGGGAGTCAAGGATATAACTGAACTAAACTCTAATTAGTCTAAAATTTGATCAAGATTTATAAAATTCATAATCCTTGCATGTGTGATTATAGGAAATTGGGGAAAATCAATGTTAGCGTAGTGTATTCAGGGAAAAGTCATAGGAACCAAGGTAATCCATAACTAAACAAACTATATTGTTTGACAATTTAACCATGGTAATAACATATATAGGTATTTTGTTCATATGTTAGAGATCAAGGAAGAAGGGGGTGGTGTCGGTACTCGGTATAGATCGTGTGAAGAGGCCTAGCTCGGTAAATTATTGTATTCGACATGCTAGTTACATAAACTTAATGATAGAAACTAAATCAGAAATTTATTATGATAAATTAATAGTATAAAAAGACACTGACATGTATATAACTACACAGAATTCATTGTGGTTGTGATGAATGTAATGGGGTGCAGTTTTATGTAAGTTCACATTATGCATGTGTGACATGTATTGATTAAGTAAATTGTGGGCACTCATAAAATCATAACTAACTGATAAATCCTAATCGGGGATATTACCACTCTTCATAATATATGATTTTGTATAAAATTGGATATGTATGATATTTGTACATATACAATCGTGATATATCATATAATAGAGATAATTGATAACTTGATAATTATTTATTGATTGATATGCCCGATGACAAGTGTGTGTGCATGCATTGTGTGTTGATATGTAGTAAGATGGTGGAGTCATGGAGGAGTACAGGGTAGAGTATATGGCGGAGTACTAGCAATAAATTTGTGACGGACAGTGGGTGTGGCCGAAAATATTTGTAGTGGACAGGCGGTGTGCCAAAATAGTATACATTCATCCATTCACGGTAGACAAGGGGTACCCGAATGGTATATGTTTGTTGAGAACGAAGTTACTCATATTGTATATAAAACCAAATAATAGTGATTGATATTGTTTATGTATGGAAACATACAGTGAAGGTGGGTATGGTTGTTGACTGTATATATTTCATATTAAACTTGTAACACTCAAGCGAACGAGCTGTGAACTCTAAAAATCTATTCATGAATATTAAATTGACAATCGGACACTGATATTGACATCTATAATTGTTTATCAAGTAAGTGACTTAGTATTTTGCCTTTTCGCTGAATTAATCTTCGTGATGAGTAAGCACTTGAAATTGTATGAACTTGATTAAGGGTATATAGTGATAAGTACATAAATGTGCATGTAATATTGAATAAGAATACGTATATATATACAAAAAAATGTTACATAATAACAGAAAGAAATTACCGAATATAAAACTGGCAGAGGAAGAAGACTGAGATAAAATATGTATAGAAAATTGACACTTTAGGTACTTGGTTACTGGTAATACATATATAAATATTAACGTTCGGTATCTATACTATGACCGCATCATGAAATGAGAATAATTAATATGATTTAGTTTCAAATATCATATGGCCCATGTCTATTCATATTTATCATAAAACCTTGCATATTTTACATGCTTTCATCGTTTAGTTAAATTGAAAATTGAATAATACTTCACTCACTAAGTTGTTTAGCTCACCCCATTAAACTAATCGTGTTTTCAAGTTAGAACAAAGACAAAAACTTGTTCTAGTGCTTAAATGACGTAGTACGGAAGAACGAGACCCTGCATCATTTCTTTTGGATATTTTTGATATGTAATAGTTGTTTAAGAGAAAAACATGTTGATGTTAGGACTCATGTATAAATATATATTTTTTTATTGTGTATATGCTATATGACCTTGTAAGTCAGTTTTTTATATTATAAGGAGTAAATGTTGGTTTTGGATGACTTTAAGGTATGAAATATGTTTTCTCTCAAACTAAGTAGGCGATGTCAAACCGAAATATTATCATTGACTGCGGGGGTGATTGTTCAGTTGATATATGTTATTGTGATGGATGAAAAGCTGCGTAGGCTTTTGATGTTATGTATTGCATTTGCAAGTGGCAAATTATAGGAGAGATGCTGCCAAAATTTCGAATGATTATTGATAAGAATTGATAATTATTTTGAGGATAAGTGAAGAATTAAAGTAATAAAATCTGGGACCGTTACAGAGTGAGACATGAAAACTTTCGCTAGAAACTAGACTTAATTATCTTTCTAATAGTATATTATATGACATGTTTAGTTCTCATAAACCATCCTAATTTAACAGAGCTACTCAGCTACCCAAAAATTTTACAATTCAGACATTTACAGCTCTGCGTAGTCTGCAGTAATCGAATATCTCCCTGTAAAAGAACCCAATCATAACATGATAAAAATTATTTGAAACTAGACTTGTTCATCTTTCTAACTGTATATAGCATGGTATGTTCTATTTTTAAAACACATATGAACATAACCAGAACTTTCAGGTTACTGATTTTTACAAATTTTAATAGATTTTACACATACACAATCAATTGCCAATTTCTCTCCCAATTTGATAGCTCCCTTAGATAAAGAACTTAGATTGATTAGAATTAATTTTAACAATTCATGATTTTTTTAAGAAATAGACCGATTTGATATGAGAAGACTCCCTCACCTCTTTGTCGGGACCATCCAAGATCAATCGAGCTTTTACCGCTGCATTTCCTTCTCTCCTTGCCTGCATACTTGCCTTGCCACCGTTCTTATGTCCCAACTATAACCCTAGACTCAGTTCTCACATACAAGAAGGAGGGTTATTGGGTGAAAATAGAGAGTGAGAGAGACAAGGGTGAGCTGTTGCTCACCGGAGCTTGGCTGGCCACCACCGACTCTCCGACGTCCCTTTGTCCAACCGCCGGCCACCAACGAGGAGAGGAGGGGCTAAGGGTATTAAGAGAGGGAGGGGTGCTAGAGGAGAAAGTACACAAGTGTGAAAAATGATGTTTTAGTTGCAATTTCATCCGTATATATTTTCCATCAATTTTTCTCTTCATGCCACCTTCCTCACCAAATTTAAAAATCAATCTTAGCCATTCATCTCATCCTCCATGCACACCTACTACTCCAACAAACCTTTGTCTCATAATTTTATAAATTGGAAGATGGTAATGGAATTTAGCACATGAGAGGATATCATTTCATATATAATTATTGCATATAATTATACTTATGCGCGCGCGCGCGCACATATATTATTGATAGGCTTATGTAGTTCCGAAAAGATTCGAGTCCGAATTCTTCTCACTCAAATACTAGCATCCGACATTTAAATACAAGATTCACTTTGTTGAAGTTGATCTATATTATTTAAAGTAACTAAAAATAAAAAATCAAGTGTTTTGAATACTTTTTGCCCATTCACCAAGTAACGAAAAATGGATGGCCGAAAGTAGTGAGTTGGTTAGATTTATATCTTTAGACATACAAATTCTCGATCCGACCATTTGATTATGATCTAAACATTTAAAACCCGCTACAAACTAATTTTTATTACGTTTCAAATATTTTACACCATTAAACTAATCAACTCACTATTTAAGCCGTCTGTTTCTCTCCTACTTGATGCATGGGCATAAAGTATTTAAAATACTTGATTTTTGATTTATAGATACTTGTAAATAATATAGATGAACTTCAACGGAATGAATCTTGTATTCAGATGATGTATGGTGGTATTTGAGTGAGAAAGATTCGGACTCGAATTCTTCCGAAAATACATAAGTCTATCTCTCTCTCTACACAAAAACACACACACAGATATATATATATATATATATATATATATATATATATATATATATATATAATATATATATATATATATATATATATATATATATATATATATATATATATATACACATATATATATACACACACACACACACACACACACACACACACACACACATATAGACACACACACACACACACATCCACACACACACAAATATATACACATACACACACACGTACGCGCGCGCGCACACACACACGCACACTCTCATTCATTAAGTATGCCCATCTCCTTGCATATATAATTTAGTTAGGATTTAATCCTCTCTTTCAATTAATCATATCAAAATATGTACATAAACAAATCTCTATGGTTCTCATGGTTAACAAATCGGTTATAATAAATCATTGAATTTTGATATTAAGATTAATCAAGATTAAATTTTATCGAGTGTTACACAATCTCATATATACACATGTGTATACGCCCATATATATAAATACACACATACACACACACCCGTATATTTCCGATTATTAATCTCATTGCACTAAAAAATTTCCGCCAGAGTTTTCGAGAATCCATTTTCACACAAAATTAATTAAATCATCTCCTCTAATAATCCTGTATAATCTCTTTGATCAGGGATTAGAGTATTAAATCAAGATATTAAAAAAATCGGGGTGTTATACCTTAGAGTACTTAGAGTTTTCACACGCGTATGGGGGGAAACTATGCCCATACGCACGCACGACGCCGCCCCGGCACGTGTGTGGGGCTGCCAGCACACAATCCAGTTCTTTTTGAACTGGACCAGGCTTCAGCCCACCCGCTCCATTTTGGAGCGGGTGCAAGTTACGGGTGCGGGGCTCGACCCGAAACTCCAACAATCAAATGGTTTTTTTAACTGTAGGTGAACGGCTCTATTTGAACCATTCCAACATCTCTGTCTGAACCGTTCTTGCGGTTCATGTAATCCTGAACCGTTCATTGTGATTATGCCTGAACTGTTGCAACCACTCAGAAAATAGCCTACCCTCAAATGCTATAAATAACAGATTTGGATTACCATTTCAACACACAGAAGTCACACAGAATATTCTTCTCTTCCCTTCTTTCTCTCCTTTGAATCCTCCAAATTGCAGACAATTATCCTCTGTTATAAATTTGTCTTGGTCCAAGTTTCTACTTCAAATACAGTGAAAGGCACGAGTCAATTGTGGTTCGACTGTACGATTTTTTTGGTAATGTTGTCCAATTACTATGAAGGAGTACTGTATGTTAGGAAACCAGTGTCCAGTAACTTGTTAGCACCGCAGCGGGGGACATAATTATCTTAAGAAGATTCTCTTTACGCGTACCTCACTGCATATACTGTATATTGAACTAAATGTTTTCCATTGAAAATTCAATAAGGGAAAACTTACAAAATTGTGATGAGAAAGTTATAAGTAATCAAAAAAAAGAAGAAGAAAAAGATTACAAGTATCCCTTCTAAGATTCTGGAAAAGTGTGCTGGTGGGAGTCTGATCAACGCGCGATCACTTTGTCCCGTTGACAATGCAAGCGATCGATCTTCGAATGCTATTGCTTGAGAATTTCTTCTCGCCTGGTTCCAGATATTCCTTGAAAGGGAGGAAGGCCTTAGGATATTAACACCCTGATCTCAGAGAAATAATTGAAAGTACACCTAAAAGGGGAGTGCATAGGTGTATGACTAATCTAATGACAAATGATGCGAAATTAAAATCTAATTGCAACACACTTAGTGTAACCAAAGAGTGTAGCCGAATTCCTGGTGAAGGGCTCTGGACTATCTCCTCTAAATTCCTCTAAATAAGAGTTCAGGTGCTATGTAAAGCTCTCTTGGTTCAACACAAGTAAGGCACACAAATAATACCAAGCATATAAGTATGATATGAACAATATGAAATAATGCAAAGCACAATATAAGAGCGAGAGAGAGTTAAGAGATAGTGGATCAATCGCAAATACAAACATATGTTTCGAGGTTCGAGCCACTGTTGTACGTCCCCGCCTTCACACAGAAGGATTTCCACTATATCATCCACACAGGACTTTTCACATAGAGAACATCCACAGAGGATTTGGGTAATACAAACTTGGAATACATAACTCTCCTCTCAAACAACAACCTCTACACAAGAGGTAAGGCACAATAACAATCACCTCTACACTTAGAGGGATGAGCACTTATCAAAACAATAATCACCTATCACTAGAGGGATAAGGCACAAAGCCTAAAACCACCACAATCACCTCTACACTTAGAGGGATATCAACACAACCAAATACAACCTCCACAATCACCTCTACAATAGAGGGATAACAATAACACAAAGAAAGTTTACAACTCTTGATGATCTCAAAGACCACAAACCAATTTCCTCACAAAATAAGATCCTAATAGATAGGATAGATATGATAGGTCAAGTGTGAGAAAACAAACAGTTTGGAAAATAAATCACAAAGAAAAACTCTTGGGAAAACTTCTAGATTGCTATAGAAATGAAAAAAAATTAATTCCCAAAGACTCTATTTTTCTTTGATTTTTCAACCCTTTAAAACAAATAAAGATAGATCTTTACAACTCAAAAACTCTTTAAAAACTTGTTGCTAAAACACTGACAAAGATAGAAAATTTTGCTCTTAAAATTCTTGGTGAAATTAGCTAAGGAGAGGGATATTTATAACCCTCCAAAAAATCTGCCCGTTGGCAGCAGGAAAGGGCAGAATTGCCCTTCCGGTCGACCAGCTAACGATCATTTTTATGACTGTTGTGCCTCTGGTCGACCGCCCGGTCGACTGAGACTAGATACAGAGAGCATCTGCTCTCTGCCGGTCGACCGCCCGGTCGACCGAGGCCAGATCCAGAGAGCATAGCTCTCAAGATGGTCAACCGCCCGGTCGACTGGCCCACCAGCCCACCAGCTCAATGGCCTGTGCACGTTTGTACATATTGGTCGACCGACTTCTGCAACGGTCGACCGTCCGGTCCACCAGCAGAAGGCCAGGTCCAACTTTTTAAGGGATTAAAAACTTGTCTTTTTTATCTTCAATTAAATCCCATAAAATCTTATAAATTCTACAAAAATAAGTTCTTATAAGATCTTTGAAATACAAATATGTGTGAATAAAATTCAACACATATTATAAACAATTTGAATCATTTTTGTGATATTGAAATTTGGCTTTTAAACGAAAACTGTATTTTCCAAAAACCAAACTTTGAAATGGAAAACCGTTTTCTCCAAAACTCAAGTAAATACAAAAACATGATATTGAAACAATTTTGAAGCATATTGTATATGGATAGAATCCAATATACATATAAAGATATCATATCTATGTTTTTGACATGAAATCCAAAACCGGTTAAACCGAAAATCAAAACCAACAAACTTTAAACTTGTGTGTGTATGTGAACTTGAGCATATCAACACTATCTACCTATACACAAGATCTAAATATAAACTAAACACAAATCGAAGTCTTCTTATAGAACTCCTTCTCCAAATAGACTCGATCCAAACGCAATCCAACGAGCTTGACTCCAACCGAGTACTAGATGCGATCTTGACGCTCGAGCTCTTGAATCAACAAGTGAAAGCTCCAAAACTCCTTTGTGAAAGCTAAACACTTACTAATATCTTGATCAAATATCTGAAACTAAATATCACAAGATTATTAGTAAACTATAACTACATGAGTTAATCATCATCAAAGCTAGAGTGATGGGCCTCTGGGCCAACAATAATTCTCTGGAGATTCTAAAAAATAAGGAAAAATTGGCCTTGCTAGCTCTCTCGATGCCTTCAGGTCGATGCTTTATGCTCCCTCCCTGAGCTCATTTTCAGATGAGCTATTTATAAGCTCTGAAGGGGTGTAACTACCCCTAAAATTCAGCCACGACTGATAGCAGTCAGCTAGCCTCGCGCCTAAGGCTGTTTTGAGCTTTGCGCGAGGCTATAACACCCGCACTAGGCTAAATCTGACCGCACGCGAGGCTAGACAGGCTCGCTCGAGCGTAAAAATGGCCTATTGACCTGGCTGTTTTCACTGAATGTGGGGCGAAGTGGGCGGGTGTAACGCCCACTTAAAGTGGCATTAACCCTACTAATGTAGTTGGGTTAGCCCACTAAATACTAGGTCAAAGATTTTTGACCTGACCAACCCTCGCATAGAGGCGTGGAAAGCCTCACGCGAGGCTGGATCTAGCCTCGCACAAGGCTAGATTTAGCTCCGCATGTGGGTCTAGAAGCTCTTAGTCAGAGTTAAAACCTTAGCGAAGTTAGAAATTATTCCTCTGTGTGGCTATGTGAAGCTTCAGGCGAAGCTGGTACTTAGCTCTTAGTTGAGCTTTGAAGGGCTTCAAGGCTAAGCTAGATAATTAGCCTTTGAAACGAGGCAAGCACCTTGGGCGAAGCTAAGTATTGCACTGATTTAGCCTCAAAAAATAGTAATTGGCTTGCTGTCTGCTTCATTGGATCAGCAGGGCCTGAGTTTTTGCTTTGTCCCTTGGGATGTGTTGAGTTGATAATCAGCTTATCCGCGGCTTGTCTTTTGTAGATGTCGACAAGTTGGACATCGTTCTAACCAGTTGAAAAGTTATATGGGAGTTTGTCTTTTTTAGTGTGTCAACAAAACTTACTTCAAAGTTTTCGTAAAACTGCAATGGGATGATTCATATTTTAAAATACTTTGAATTACTTTGATTGATAATCATAGATATGTGGGTGTGAACTTCACCTTGATGGTTGAATTCAGCTTCGCCTTTAGGGCTAAATTTTAACCTTGCTTATGAGCTGAAATAGGCTCACCTCTGGGCAGCCTCACAAAAGAAGCCCACTTTGGGGTTGGAATAGGTTCGCCTTTAAGCTGCAATAGGTTCGCCTCTAAGCTACAATAGGTTCACCTCTTTGTAACCTCACATCTAATAAGAGGCTCACTTTAAGGCTGGAATAGGCTCGCCTCTGGTAGGAGCCTCGCCTCGGAGCCTCGCCTTCGGGCTTCTTTAAGCAACCTCGCTTCAAAACGAGATTGACTTGTCAGTGCCCTGTCAGCACTAGCCTCACATGAGCTGTGATGAAACGGCGTACCATTTCCCAAGGCTAAGACTCAAGTGCTTTAGCCTCCCTTAATTACTAGGG
The DNA here is from genome assembly GCA_038442645.1 of Agave tequilana. Lineage (NCBI taxonomy): Eukaryota > Viridiplantae > Streptophyta > Magnoliopsida > Asparagales > Asparagaceae > Agave > Agave tequilana. Next base: position 61,690 of record JAVJIF010025245.1, on the reverse strand, counting down.
AGATTATCCCCTTTTTCGAGGATAAACGACCTCACTTTATTCCGAGGGAGATTACTTCCTTTCCCGAGGCTAAAACAGCTTCACATATGTTACGATGGAAATTACTCCCTTTTTCAGGGCTAAGCACTCAAGTGCTTTAGCCTCGCCTGCACCTCAAAATTCTAAGCGGCAGCGGCGAAGTTAGGCCATGCGGCCTATAAATAGGACTCCTGCAGCTCTTTTCTGAAGAAATTACTTTCTTAGTGCGTCTCTTCCCTCTCTTCTGGTTTTGAAAACACCAGGGCCTTCACCCTCTTCATCTCTTCAAAACCGAGATCCATGGCTTCTTCACTCCATCCAAGCAATGGAAGTCTCTAATCCAATCATTATCTGACTCATAGCCGGTGAGCCTTTATTGTTCAGAGACTCTACCAGTCAATTGGTGATTTTAGGGAGTTTTTATCTCCCTCAGTTTTAGTTTTACCAGCTATTTCAGGGATTGGATTCCCTTTATCTTTGCTTTTGGCAAAATTGAAAGCAAGGGGCTTTAGTTCTTTGGAGCTTCCTTGCGAAGCTAAGACTTGCCTGATTAGGTGAAGACGTTCTCCAGGCGAGGCTTACACCTTGGCCTTTCTAAGGCGAGGATAGCCTTACCATATAGGCGAGGATAGCCTTGCCATGCTTTGGCCTTCTTAGGGCCTGGCTAGCCTTGCCATATAAGCTAGGCTATGCCTTGATTTTCTCAGGGCCTGGCTAGCCCTTGGCCTTTTTAAGGCCTGGATGGCCTTGCCATGCAGGCGAAGTTATGCCTTGGACTTTTCTGAAGCGAGGCTAACTTTGTCGTATAGGCGAGGCTATGTCTTGACCTTTTTAAGCGCTGGTTGGCCTTGCCATGCAGACGGAGTTATACCTTGGTCTTTTCTGAGGCGAGGCTAACTTTGCTGTATAAACGAGGCTATGCCTTGACCTTTTTAAGACCTGACTGGCCTTGCCAAGCAGGAGAAGTTATGCCTTGGCCTTTTCTGAGGCGAGGCTAACTTTGCCGTATAGGCGAAGCTATGCCTTGACCTTTTTAAGGTCTGGCTAAGACTTGATCTTTTTAAGGCATGAGTGTCTTTCAAGCTCCCACATGAAGCAAGCCTTTTGGGATTTTTTAGTATCTTGCTTCTGTGTAATGCGAAGCTTAATCTCAAAGTGAAGTTAATTTAATTTGCAAAGCGAGGCTAGATCTGGATCAGTCTCACTTAGGGAGCGAAGATATGACTTAGCACTTTTCTCTTTACCCAATGCTAACACATATGCATTGCGTTCTTGATTCATTGAGCAATTTCTTCGACTTGGCGACAAAGGTGAACAAGAGTATGCATCTCCATTTTCGAGTCCAGGCTTTACTTATCAGCAGGAGCGACTGGCGCTAATTCCAGGAGGGGACCAACACAGATTCACACCAGGCATCAGCCGACAGTTGCTTATTCAAGATGGCCCATTTAGTTGAAGACTTGTGCTACAGAGTTCAACGTATATGGAAACTGCGTTATCGCTTTTGCCAATAACTCACCTTTATTGGGTCTCTGCACATGATATTTGAAGGTTACAAGAAAGGGGACGTCACCAATAAGGTCTTAGATCCTTCATTTACCAATCTTGTTCAAAGAAGTGACAACGACGAAGAACTCATGCCCATTGGATGACTTTTTGGTAGCAAAATCTTCCATTAAGCGAAGGATTATGGCCTTGTAAGAGGGAGGTCCTCCGTGTGCAGTTGGTCTGGTGGAATCAGAATGACCCGTTGCATTTTGTCTTAAAGAAACACCATTGTTCTCAAAAAGTTCGAGATGTAGAGCAACAAGTTGCCTGCTTTTGAAGTATAAATTACGTGAGAGACAATCTTGATGATCATCCATGTATCTTCCTTCTTAAATCAATAAAATATTTGCCTTTGACTCATTTGCTCTTCTCCATGTCTTCCTCTGTGTTTGCTCATGTAATTACCCATAGGTAATATAAATCTCCCGTAAAGGAGAACGTGGAGCAAGTTCTTTTTGAAAGAACTAAAAAGGGTGAAAATTCACCAAGTTAAATTTCTGAAGAAATTACAAATGTGACTGAAATTATTCAGAGGTTAAGAACATGATAAAGTTAGTCAAATATATGAATTCATTAGGGATTAAAAGAGGGTGGATTTAGGAATGAGTTAGGAATCACTAAATCCGAAAAAGATTAAGTCTGATGATCCGTCTGTTCGGAGGGGATAAACTGGACATAATTGATTAGAGATCATCAGACATGAAATTTTATCGTTCAGAGGAGACGAACTGAACATAATGACAAAGAAGGGTAAATTTTGCACAATCATCGGTTCAGAGGTGATGAACTAGACATAACCGATAAATTATCAAATTAGGAATTTTTACTATTCAAAGGTGGCGCTGGACATAACAGTAAATGAAAAGGTGAGACTTGGCTATCTGTCGGTTCAAAGGTGATTGACTGGGCATGACCGATTGAGAAGCCACCAAGTACTAATTTTTTTCATTCAGAGGTGATAAACTGGACATGATGACAAAATAAAGGTGAATCCAGTTTTAGGGACCCATCTATTTAGAGGTGATAAACTGGACATGATAAACTAAGACACAGACTAAGACACACTAAACTCTGAATTCGCTACCAGAGATAGTCGTATTAACTTAGTAGCTAGCCCACTAGGGACTCAAAGGTGAATTATTCTGGGCACCTATCAGTTCAGAGGTAATATGAACATGACCAACTAAGAGACACCAGACTCGCAATTCGCTATTCAGAGGTAGTTGTACTAACATGACAGCAAGAACTTCCGGCCCTGACAGGGAAAGAAGAATAAAGTTATGGATTCGTCTGTTCGGAGGTATTAAACTGGACATGATAGTTTGAGTACCATAAAAGGAGAGAGATCTAGGTATCCGTCGGTTCAGAGGTAATATAGACAAAACTGATTGGGAATTACTAGACTCAAAGCTATGTCATTTAGAAGTGGTGAATTGGACATAACAGCAAAGGAGTAGTCCCTACTGGACTGAAAAATGAGACTTCGCTATCGTCGGTTCAGAGGTAACATAGACATGACTGATTGAGAAATCACCAAGCTCAAAATTTCTACCGTTCAGAGGTGACAAGCTGGATGTGACAATAAAAGGAGTAATTCCACTAGGGGAATAGAATTTGATCATAATTTTGTAGGAAAATTAGTATTTTCTTAGAAAATTATTTGAAAAAAATTGTCAGAGGTATATTGTTAACGTGACAACTAGGAAAGTCCATTAGGGACATGAAAATAATAGACTTTGAAGGGAGTCTACTAGAAACTCGGTAGGGAGTTAAAAATGAATCCCATAGGAGATTATATGTCAAAGGTAATTATTAACATGATAAAAAGAACTTTGTGGGAATTCGGTAAGAAAGGATTATTTCCTAAAAAGTTGTCAGAGGTAATCATTAACGTAACAACCAAATCCCTTGCTGAAAATTTTGAAAGGAGATTTTGTCAGAAGTGATCTGCTTGGAGATTTGTAAGGATGACTTATTAGAGGTGTGGTGTTAACTTGATAAGGATTCATTTACTGTTAGAGGTGTTTGAATATAACAACAATTTGATTGGATCTGTCATCCTGTTGAAGAGGATGGCAAGTGGACTTCAATTTGCTGGGGATATTGACAAGATCCGCCTAGGATATTAAAAAGGTATTTGTTGTCAGTGGTTTAATGTTAACTTGACAGACTTAATCTATAGTTCATTTTATTGAGAAAATGATTACATTTTGACATGGTCCTACCATTCCATGGACGAAAATTGGCAAGGGTGGAATTGACCATTCTTTGTAAAATATAAGAATATTGTTAGAGAATTCCACTGGGGAATAGTGTTCCAAAATTTGTTTGGGAATAAAATTAATCCTGCTGGGGAATAGGAGAATGATACTCCTAAAACAAAGGAAAAGTCAGAGGTGAAACGTTTAACATGACCCTTTTGCCTTGTGGATCTACCATTTCATGGAAGGGAATTGGTCGAGCATTCTAAAGGAATGAAATGGGATCAGATCTCTTAGGATTTTTAGTAAATACTCAGCTATCAATAGATTTGGCAAGCCTTTACTAACTACCATTTGAGTTGGGCTAGCCATGCTATTCCCCGCAGCATGATGAGTTGTCGAGGATCTTACGCTGGGATTAAAAGCCAACCTTTTCCTCTATCCTTGGCTATTAAGGGCTTAGGATCATGTAATTCTATGGGGAGGTCAGTTAGCAATTAACACTACTCATGGAATCTTTTCTGGTATCTTTAATGTTGACACCATGCAACGTCGTCTCTTGATGTTTGATCAGCCTGACTCCAAAGGGATCCCTAATGATCAGATGTATAATATTAACTTGATCAGAGATAATATTTCTTCAGGAATTTGCCATTGATTGGCATCATAAGCATGTCACCGTTCGGATTGGATAGGCGATATGCTCCATTTGAGTAAACTGTCTCTACTACAAATGACCCTTTCCATTTAGATCGAAATTTGCCTTTGGACTTGTGCGTCATGACCATAGGTCGTTTGACGGCTAAGACCAAGTCTACTTTCTTGAAAATTCTCTCTTTGGCCTTTTTATTGAAGGCTTTTGAGATTCGAGCCTGATAAAACTTAATACGCTGTTGAGCCTGTAAACGCTTCTCGTCTAGCGCTTCAAACTCTTAGAGACGTAACTGATGGTTATCTTCATCGGTCATCTGGGTTGCCAAAGCAACACGAAGCGATGGTATTTAAATCTCCAAAGGTATAACTGCTTCACATCTATATATCAGAGAAAAAGACATATTGCTTGTTGGGGTTCGGACCATAATTCAATGGGCCCAAAGACATTCACTAAGAGTCTCATTTCAATCTCGTTTGCTTGCAGAGATGAACTTTTTGAGGAGCTTGATGGTTGTCTTATTGAGTGCTTCTGCTAACCCATTGTGGCAGAGTTGCATGCAGTTGACGCTACATTCTGAATTTGGTATTTGTTGCAGAACCGGTCGATAATTGAATTACGAATTAGGGACCATTGTCGTGGATGATCCATCTGGGAACACCAAATCAATGGATGACTGATGTCTGAAGAAGTTAACCACGTTGGTGGTTTTAACTTCAACAAGAGAAACAGCCTCTGCCCACTTTGAGAAGTAATCGATATTGTAAGGATAAATTGATAACTTTTAACTGATGGAGGACTGATTGACCCTATTATTTCAATTCTCCAAGCCTCGAATGGCCATGCTGTGACTGTGGGATGGCGTAGTTCTGGGGATTGGTGTATAAAATCCGCATGAATTTGAAAAGCCTTACACCTTTTTGCGTACTCGACTGCATCAGCGAGCATAGTTGGCCAATAATAGCCAAGTTTGTGCAATCGATCTTTGAGTTTTGGTCTTGGTTAATGAGCTCCACATATGCCATCATGAGCCTCTTTGATTACTTCTTATGCCTCCGAATTGGATAGACAACAAAGAAGTATACCATCATATGAACGATAGTATAGCGTTTTTACTATTGCATCGTAGTTAAATCGAGCAGACCTTCGTCAAACAGACACTGCTTCCTTGGGGTCATCGGGTAATATACCGTGTAAGGTATAGTCGATGATTGGGAATTGCCAGTCTCTTGGTTCGAAGTTTGTCTAGATTGTATGAACTTCGCTAACCTCTAAATCGTACTTCAGACAGAAAAGATGACGGGTGGCCACCGTGAGATGGTAGCTTGTATAAGCAGGTAAAGCCAGTGTAGCTGCTAGTGTTGTTAGAGCATCTGCCTTTGTATTTTGGAGGCGAGATACATGACTGATGTAGAAACCTTCAAATGTACTAGCCAACTGAGTGGCCACATGATGATAAGGTAAGAGGTCTTCATGGCGGACCTCATATTCACCCTTGATTTGGTTGATGATCAACTTGAAATCACCATAAGCTTTAAGGTATTGTACTCTCATCTGTTGAGCGAGCTGGAGGCCAATGAGTAAAGTATTGTACTCAGCTATATTATTGGAATAAGGTTCCATTAGCGAGAATGCACGAGGGAGGACGTGATTCTTGGGTGAGATAAATACTACCCCAACTCCGACGATAATCTTGCCTTTTTCCAGGTTCTTGATGCACCGTAAAAAAATAACTGCCATACATCATCGCTTGAAGTTATGTTGGCTTGATAACTTCATCCAGAATATCTTCATGTAGTTGAAGACTCAGAAACTGGATGAGCTGTCAAGAAGTCTGCGAGGGCTTGACTCTAGATGGCCTTCTGGGGTACGAAGGTCATGTCATATTGGGACAGTAATATGGCCCAATTATCCAATCTGGAGTTCAGAGAACAAGGTTTTGTCATCAGAATCTGAAAAGAATTGACTCTTGAGATAACATGAATAGTCTGCCCGACCAAGTAATGACGCATCTTCTTGTTGGCCCAGAGGCTCTTCACCTTAGTTCTGATGATGCCTAACTTATGAAGGTTAGTTTATTAATGATCTCGTGTTTAATAAGTTTCAGATATTGATCAAGATCATAGTAGAGATTTGACTTCAACAAGAGATTCAGAGTCAAAGTATTGAAGCAAACAAGTGTTGATTCAAGAGCTCACTTGGATTGAGTTTGGATCGAGTCATCTTGAAGATAAAGATTGACAAGAAGACTTTGATTTGTTTAGTTTAGTTTTATTTTTCGATCTTGTGTAAAGATAGACTAGTGTTGATATGCACAAGTATACACATACACAAGATAAATAGTTTTTGGTTTCGGTTTAACCGTTTTAGAATTTCAAGTAAACATATATAGTTTTCATGAATAAATAGAATCAAAAGAACTTTACATGGTTTTATGTATGTTAGATTTCATCCATATACATCTATGATTCATATTGCCTAAACACTTATTTTGATAATTCTAATTCATGTGTTTTAATTTTTATCTTTTAAAGACAAAAATACAAACTTAATTTTGGATTTATTATCAAAAACATCGATATATCATTTACTATGTGTATTGGATTCTATCCATACACACTATACTTCAAAAGTGTTTCGATATCATGTTTTTGTATTTACACAAGATTTTAAGAAATAGTTTTTCATTTTAAAGTCTTCTCAAAAACTCTTGAAGACAAAAATAAACGAGTTCTGAAAATACAGTTTTTGGTTTCAAGCTTAATTTCTAATGCCTCAAAATAGTTCAAATTGTTTGTAATATGGGTTGATCCTTGATCAAACATATTTGTATTTCAAGTACTTACATAAACTTATTTTTTGTGAATTTTATGTGCGTGAGATTTTATGGGTAATTAAAATATCAAGTTTTTAAACCCTAGAACCCAGCCTGAGACCACTGGCGGGACCGATTGGTCGACCGGACCAGATCTCCGTCGACCGGGCGGTCGACCGATGCGCACAGGATGCGCACAAGGCTATGGCCATTGGGCCGGTCGACTAAGCGTCAACCGATCTAGAGAGCTTGCTCTCTAGATCTGGCCCCGGTCGACCGACCAGAGAGTTCACTCTCTGGTTCTGACCTCGGTCGACCGCCTGGTTGACCGATAGGTAAATTGACTTGGGGCGGTCGACCGCCTGGTCGACCGACAGCCCCAACAGTCAAAAATCTGACCGTTGGTCGGTCGACCAGGCGGTTGACCGATAGGTCATTCTGGACCTGTTTGGACCCCCAACGGCTATATTTTGGGAATCTTAAAAATATGGGTTCCCTTGGCTTGTTTCTCTTAAGATTTTTTAGAGCAATTTTTTTTACCTTCTCAAGTGTTTTTAACAAAGTTTTCAAAAGAGTTTTGTGTCAAAATTCTCTATCTTTATTTGTTTTCAAATTTTTTGGAAAATCAAAGAGATTTGAAAATTTTGTTTTGTTCTTCATTTTACATATCTATCAAGAAGTTTTTCCAAAGTATTTTCTTTGTTATCTCATTTCCAAAACACTTTGATTTCTCACACTTGAGCTATATCAATTTTATACATATCTTTAGGATCTTGTTTTTGTCAGAAAATTGTTTGTGATCCTTTGAGATCATCAAGAGAGAGTTTGTGATCTTTATGATCACCAAGTATATTTTCCTTTGCTTTATACTTGGCTTAATGCCAACCTCTTGTGTAGAGACTTTGTATTTGAGAAAGGAGTTATGTACTCTCGGTGTTGAGTTGTAATTTCTCAGTGGAGGTCCCTTTATGGAAGGTCCTGTGTAGACATAATAAAAATTCTTATGTGTGAAGGCGGGGGCGTAGAGCAGTGGCTCGAACCTCGAAACATATCTCTGTGTTTGCATTTGATCCACTATCTCTCAACTCTATCTCTCTTATAACTTGCACTGTTTTATATTGTTCATATTCATATGTTAGATATAGTTTGCATGTGCCCACACTTGTGTTAAACCAAGAGAGCTTATTAAAACACCTCACTTTTAGTCTAGAGGAATCTAGAGGAGTAGTTCTAGAGCCTTCATGGGAAATTTAGGCACACTCTTGGTTACACATAATGTGCTCATAATTAGTTTTTAATTTCGTATCATTTACACTAGATTAGCTAGTATACCTATTCACCCCCTCTACGTGCTCTTTCAATTGGTACCAGAGCCTGCGCTCCTAATATTCGGTTTAACCACCTAAGAGTGAGATTTTTTGATAGCTAACCTAGATTTGCATTTGCACACATATAGTTTATTCACTCATGAATTTTCTAGCCCCTCTCATCAACATCGATATGTAAAAGTTTGAGATGAGTGCATATTTAAATGCCATAGGTTTGCATGTTCATCTTGCCTCTACCAAGAAATATTATCTTGGTAATAACAATTACCTTGAGGCTAATGCACAAGCCTTAGAGGCACTTAGGCACACACTTAGTAAAGAGGATCTTTCTATTATTTCTCATTGTGACTCCGCTTTTGCAGTGTGGAACACATTGACCTCTCCCGAGCTACAAACGATAAACTATGTAGAGAAGAAATCTAGTGTAGATGAGTCCGACCAAGCTTGCTTCATGGTCTAAGAGATTGACTTCCTTGAGGTAACATCGGATACTCAACTAGATGATAGTGCTAATTATTCATGTGATGATAATGCTATGGATGTCCATGCTTTAATGAAGAATTTTCATTATTTTGTGAAAACTTGTTAAATAAATATAAACTTTTGAAAAAGAAAATTTTGAATTAAAAGAAGAAAATAAAATTTAGTTTTCTAAAATTAATATGATTTTGCAAGAAAAGGTTGAGGTTTCTAATGAAAGGGACTCATTAAAATCCCAACTTGACCTTGCATTGAAAGAAAATGAATTTTTAAAAATAAAAATGATTTTGATCTTGTTTTGAAGAAAAATAAGGTTTTGTCTTCAAAACTAGATTTTGTTTTAAAAGAAAATGATGTTTTGAAAAATAAAATTATTTTAATTTCAAAAGAATTGGATTTAATTCAAAGAAAAATATTTCTATGAAAAATGATTTTTCTTCTCATGTTTGTTATATTTCTAGTGCTCCATCTACTAGTAATAAATATGTTGCATACTCCACTTCTTCTTCAATCATTGAAAATGATATTTATACTTTAAAAAATATATAGAATGTTTGGGCTCCACTTTGAGCCATTGTGCCATGAATCACAAAAGATTGGAATCCATGTTTCACAAGAAACATGCTCCACTTATGCATGCACATAAAACTCGGCATACACATGCTCATCATGCTCACACACATGATTTGTATTCTTATGTGTACACTTGTACACATTGTGAACGTATGGGCCACCTTGCAAAATTATTTTATGATAGGATTAACAATTTAAATTTTGCAAATAAGTTTGTTTGGATTAGGAAAGGTGCTAACTTTCTTGGACCCAAAAACAAAGTGTGGTGCTAAAAGCCACTCCTATTGTATTCAGTACCGACATGGGCTCTCATATGACGTGAGGGCATTGGTGCCTTATTGGTGGATGCGATCCGAGCCTAAAGATCACATCTATGAATACATCACTTTTAAGGGATGTTTAGGTGGGAAGAACCACTATGGTTTTGAAAACCTAGAGACTAGTTCATATGATTTGGTAACTATTTCTAAACTCCTATTTTTGTTTATGCATTAATATTGATATTTTAGCATTATTAATTTTCATGCTGATTATATTTAAATGTAATGCTTATCAAATTTGTAATATACATAGATAGTCTTTGAGATACACCCATGATCATATGGATTCATATCTTTGAGTTGTCATTATTATTTAACTAATATGTATATCCTAGTTCAAATAGCATGTGCATATAACCTAATGATCATGTTTTGTTTGTGTTTTTATGCTTCATGTTTTGATTACATGTTTAGATGTAAGTTTCATTAAAACTTGTATTTATACTTATACAACTAGTGACCAAATTTGATTATATATGTTTGTACTTTATTGCTCATTTGTACCCATTAGATGTACTTGTATAATTTTGTTTTGATGATTTTTGCATCTTAACTTGTATTTTCTATTTTTGTACATGTTTTCATAAAAATGTGTTTTGCTTCATGTATATGTTAATTTTGTCTAAAACTAATAGATATACATGTCTATTCTAGAGTCACTTACTGTTCATGCAATATTCTTTTATGGACTCATTTATATTTGGGATATGTATGTATACTTTTTCAACATAACATACATATATCTTGAAGCTTGTTTTATATTTGATAAAAATAAAATTTTTGAAGTTTTGATGATTTCATTTCATTTTAGCTTTAATGCCTTATTTTCATGATTCTGTTGATTACATAATTTTTGTACACTCTATATATCTTATGTTTTCTCATGGTTTTGATTCATAAGAACCATATGTGCTTTATCGATTTTTGAGTATCGATTCTCGTGTAGTTTTCATATATTATAGAATATATATTTATTTTATTCTTTGCTAGAAGGATTTTCGTACTAGTTTTTAAAATTATCATAAAACTAGTTTCGTTATTCTTCAAATTGGAAGAGTTTTCAAATATGTTAAAATTATTTTCAAATTATATCTTTGAAAACCCTACCAACCGAAGGGCGGTTGGATGAGTGACCATGCTGTGTATGCTCAAATTGAAAATCTATTTAAACATGTGCATGAATAGAGTGGTAGGTATGAGATATACAAGTTTTCAATTAAAATTTATTTTGTATACTCATGTTTTTTATATATGTATAGATCATATCTGAATTAATATTATATTGCTTTGATACAACATATAGATGTTTTCTTTTGCTTTAAACATATATGTCATATATTTTAAGGCACAAATTATTGCTAAGCATAATTTAGTCCTTAATATCAATTGTTTCTCAATTGGTATCATATACAAGCTTATGTATTATTTTTAGTGATATTTCATAAAGGGGGAGAAAAATTCTTGTTTTATCTTCCAATTGATTTTATATTCAATTGGTATCTTACTCCCACTCTTTATGATGAAAAATATTTTATTTTGGTATATACTAACATTCTCAATATTGGTATCAATAGTTTTAAATTGGTATTATTCTTAAATTGGTATCTTTATTGCAAAATGGTTTTAGTATTTACCTAAAAAAAGGAAAAAATTTTATTTTTACTTTTAATTGGTATTATGTCTTTTTATTAGCATCAATTGGTAAAAAGATTGTTTTATGTCAATTGATAAAAAGAATGTTCAACTTTCAATTGGTTTCTTTTAATTGATTATTTTTTATTGGTATCAAAATTTTATTTCAAAATATATTTTGTTGGCATTGTTTATTTGTCTTCATCCCTTTGTTGATGAGTGACAAAAGGGGGAGAAGAATTTGGGATTATATATGCATATTTGATTAATTGTTTATGCATATATATTTATATATATATATATATCTTATTTTTTGGTATCTTGATCTATATTGCATATCTTTATGTGTTTATTGATTATGCATAAGTTAAGGGGGAGCTTCTATGAAGCCTATCCTTAATGTGTGTGTGTGTGTGTGTGTGTGTGTGTGTGTGTGTGTGTGTGTGTGTGTGTGTATATAACATTATAAGTTTTGTCATCATCAAAAAAGGGGAGAATGTTGGCCCAGAGACCCTTCACCTTAGTTTTGATGATGACTAACTTATGAAGGTTAGTTACTAATGATCTTATTTTTTAATAAATTTCAGATATTGATCAAGATCATACTAGAGATTTGACTTCAATAAGAGATTCACAGTCAAAGTGTTGAAGCAAACAAGTGTTGATTCAAGAGCTCACTTAGATCGAGTCGTCTTGAAGATGAAGATCAATAAGAAGACTTCAGTTTGTTTAGTTTTGTTTTATTTTTAGATCTTGTATAAAGATAGACTAGTGTTGATATGCTCAAGTATACACACACTCATAGATAGTTTTTGGTTTCGGTTTAACCATTTTGAAATTTCAAGTATACATATATAGTTTTCATGAATAGATAGAATCAAAAGAAATTTATATGGTTTTATGTATGTTGGATTTCATTCATTTACATCTATGATTCATGTTGTATAAAAACTTATTTTGATAATTCTTGTTCATGTGTTTTAAGTTTTGTATTCTAAAGACAAAAATACAAACTTAATTTTGGATTTATTGTCAAAAACATAGATATATCATTTACCATGTGTATTAGATTCTATCCATACACACTATACTTCAAAAGCGTTTCGACATCTTGTTTTCGTATTTATACAAGTTTTTAAGAAATAGTTTTTCATTTTAAAGTCTTCTCAAAAACTCTTGAAGACAAAAATAAAATGAGTTCTGAAAATATAGTTTTTGGTTTCAAGCTTAATTTCTAATGCCGCAAAAATATTTCAAATATTTTGTAATATGGGTTGATCCTTGATCAAACATATTTGTATTTCAAGTGCTTACGTAAACTTATTTTTTGTGAATTTTATGTGCATGAGATTTTATGGGTATTTAAAAGATCAAGTTTTTAAACCCTAGAACCCAGCCTGAGACCACTGGCGGTCAACCGAACCAGATCTCGGTCGACCGGGCGGTCGACCGATGTGCATAGGACATACACAAGGCTCTGGCCATTGGGCCAGTCGACCGTGCGGTCGACTGATCCAGAGAGCTTGATCTCTATGTCTGGTCCAGATTGACCGACCGGTCGACCGATCAGAGAGTTCACTCTTTGGTTCTAGCCTCGGTCGACCACCCGATCAACCGACAGGCAAATTGTCTTGGGGTGGTTGATCAGTCGGTCGATCGGCAGCCCCAAAGGTCAGAAATCTGATTGTTGGTCGGTCGACCGACAGGCCATTCTGGACCTGTTTGGACTCCCAACGGTTATATTTTGGGAATCCTATAAATAGGGGTTCCGTTGGCTTGTTTCTCTCAAGATATTGAGAGCAATTTTTTTCACCTTCTCAAGTGTTTTTAACAAAATTTTCAAAAGAGTTTTTATACCAAAATTCTCATTCTTTATTAGTTTTCAAAGTTTTTGGAAAATCAAAGAAACGCTCGATTTGAAAATTTTATTTTGTTCCTCATTTTACATATCCATCAAGAAGTTTTTCCCAAGTGTTTTCTTTGTTATCTCTTTTCCAAAACATTTTGATTTCTCACACTTGAGCTATAACAATTCTAACATATCTATAGGATCTTGTTTTTGTGAGAAAATTGTTTGTGATCCTTTGAGATCACCAAGAGAGAATTTGTGATCTTTGTGATCACCAAGTGTATTTTTTTTACTTTGTGCTTGGCTTAGTACCCACCTCTTGTGTAGAAGTTTTGTATTTGAGAGAGGAGCTGTGTACTTCCAGTGTTGAGTTGTAATTCCTCAGTGGAGGTCCCTTTGTGGAAGATCATATGTGGACATAGTAAAAATCCTTCTGTATGAAGGTGGGGACGTAGAGCAGTGGCTCGAACCTCGAAACATATATTTGTGTTTGCATTTGATCCACTATCTCTCAACTCTATCTCTCTTATATCTTGCATTGCTTTATATTGTTCATATTCATATGTTAGATTTAGTTTGTGTGTGCTCACACTTGTGTTGAACCAAGAGAGCTTATTAAAGCACCTCAACTCTTAGTCTAGAGGAATTTAGAGGAGTAGTTCTAGAGCCCTTCACGAAAAATTCTAGCTCACTCTTGGTTACACATAGTGTGCTCATAATTAGTTTTTAATTCTGTATCATTTGTACTAGATTAGCTAGTGCACCTATTTATCCCCCTCTAGGTGCTCTTTCACTTCTGGATGGCAATGACAAGAGCACGACATTCCTTTTCAACTAGGTTGTAGCGACTTTCAGCCCCAATCAAGGTTCTGTTGAGGTAGTAGATGGTTTGTTCGGCACCTTCATCATTCTTCTGTGTGAGCAGAGCGCATAAAGAATGGTCCATGGCTCTTACATATAGTAAGAATGGTTTTCCCGCAACAGGAGATGCCAGAACTGGAGGCTTAGTGAGGTATGCTTTGATATCCTCAAAAGCTTTTTGACAAGTGTCATCCCAGATAAAAGATACGCCTTTTTTCATTCTGACAGTTTTACGATAAACCTTCAGATGTAGGCCAGCCTACCTTAAAGACCTCGGAGTTCTTTGAGATTCTTTGGAGGCTGCATGTCTTGAATGGCTTTGATCTTATCCAGATCAAGATGAATTTCTTTGGATGTGAAAATGAATCCTAGGAACTTACCACTTGAAACTCTTAAGAAAGACTTTGTTGGGTTCATCTTCAGCTGGTGAGCCCGCATGAGATCGAACATCATTCTCAAATCATGGAGATGGTTGCTCTTGTCACGACTTTTGATTGCAATGTCATTGACGTAACATCCCACTGTCTTTCGCAAGTGATCGTGGAAGATCATGCTCATTGCATGCTGGTAAGTGGCACCCGTATTCTTTAAGCCAAACAGCATAACCGTGTAGCAAAACACGCCTAAGGGTGTTCGGAATGATGTATGCTTTTCATTATCCGGGTACATCTTGATTTGGTTGTACTCTGGAAAGTCATTCATAAATGACATCCTTTTGAAACCACACATATTGTCAATCATGACATCCGTGATAGGTAATGAAAATTCATCTTTAGGACAGGCAATGTTAAGATCACAAAAGTCAATACAGACCCGGATCTTTCCGTTCTTTTTAAGAACAGGTACAAAATTAGCAACCCAGTCAGGGTGTTGTTTCTCTCGAATGAGGCCACATTCGATGAGTTTCTGGACCTCACCTTCGATTGCCTCCATAAATCAGGTCAGAAGCGTCGATGATGTTGTTTGACCAGCTTAGCATCCGGCTTGATGTTGAGGCGATGCATGGCCACCTGAAGGTCGACACTAGGCATATCTTCATAGCTCCAAGCAAAGACATCTATATACTCTTTTATCAGGATGTAAGGTCTTGCTTCTCTGTCGGTGACAAACTTTCCTGATAGAGCTTCGGGTGCGCTAGATCACCAACATTAATTTGAATCACTTTATCTTCTGTAGGAGGGTCGCATTATTCAAAATGTTTCTCCCATTGAAGATCAAGTTATTGAGCCTAAGGATCAGTATCGAATGACTCAATGTCTTCTACTGGTTCCACCTGACTGGTTAAGGCCATGTTGACAAAGTGTTTTTTGAAAGTAACTCCCAAGTTACATCAGATTCCCACTCTGATGAATCTGAAGAATGTGACAGTAGAGGCCTCTCAAATGCTGGATCAAATGGAACAGATGGAGTAACGTATTCCAACCCCCTGCGAGTCTGATCATAGTAGTTGGCAGGCTTTCCTTTCGGTACAAAAGGTTACAAAGGGATGTGTCGTCCCTTCTGAAGTTTAAGCCTTCACCACGATGTAAGTCGTATCCTATTTCTTTTATCATACGGTGCGCTGACCGTGCATAGTGAAAGAATTGTGGGTACTCCAAGTCTTCAGCCAAATCGTTGGACATAGTGATCCAATGTCAGCCTTTGCTAAATATAATGGGCGACTGGTCCTTCTTGGAAGAGGGGACAATAAATACAGACCCATCATTCTCTTCTATATGCATACATGTTGTCAACATAGGTAGGGGCATGTGTTCGCGTTTCGAAGTTCATGAAAAACTCCATCGTTGTTGAATCACGTACAAGTTATGAAACCTAAACTTGCTAGAATCTTTTTAACAAAGTGTGTAGTGGCAAGTATAGGATCGAATCCACAGAGACTTGTGTTGGCCCAGTGGCCTTCCACTCTAGTTTTGATGATGATTAACTCATGTAGTTATGTTTACTAATAATCTTGTGATTTTAGTTTCAAATCATTAATCAAGAAATTAGTTGGTGATTAGCTTCAATAAGGAGTTTTGAAGCCCTTCACTTGGTGATTCCAGAGCCCGAGCATCATAATCATATATAGCACTTGTTGGAGTCAAGCTCGGTGGATCAAGTTGTGGATCGAGTCGACTTGGAGATGACGCTCTACAAGAAGATCTCGGTACCTAGTTTAGTTTGTGTTTTAGATCCATGTGTAAAGATTAGAATAGCGTGATATGCTCAAGTTCACAACACACACACGTTTTATGTTTTAAATATTGGTTTTCGGTTTTTGGTTTAACCGATATTTGTTTTCATGAATAGTAGATCAAAACAAGTTTAAATGGTTTATGTATAGTAGATTCATTCTATATACATGCATGCTTAACTCCCTAGACAAACTTATTTTGACTTACCTATTCATGTGGTTTAGTGTTTTGTATTTTAACAAAACATATTTTTGGTATTAAAGACAAAAACAATGATATGTATATGTTTCATGTATATTGGACCTATGTCCATATGCAACATGCTTTATAATGTTTAAGTATCATGTTTTTGTATTTGAATGAGTTTTAGAAAAATCAGGATTTCCTATTAAAAATTCTAAGTTTGGAAAAATACAAGTTTTGGTTTTTGACAATATTTGTAAGACACAAAAATGGTTCAAAATGTTTGATATTTGTGATGAAATTTTTATCACATGTTTATATATCAATGAAAAATGATAAAACTATTTTTATGAAATTTTAGAAGATTTATGGGATTTATTAGAATATTCTCTAACCCAGCTTTCTGACCCAGAACACAGCCTGCCAGGCTGTGGCGGTCGACCGGCCCGGTTGACCGGACTCCAGAGTCAGTCGACCGACGTGCACAGACTTGTGCACGTTGGCCAGGCACAGGGCACGGTCGATCGATCGGTCGACCGGCCAGAGAGCTTTGCTCTCTGTTTTTGGGCGGTCGACCGAGCGGTCGACCGGGTTTCTCCAACGGTCATATTTTCGACCGTTGGCGGTCGACCGCCAGCCGTATCTGGCTGTAAAAATAGCCAACGGCTAGTTTTCTGTTTGGGCCTATATAAACCCCATTTCTTGGGGATTTTGGCTAAGATTTTGAACAAGAAAAATTCCTACTTTCTGAAGTATTTTTACAAGTTATAAAAAGTGTTTTAGAGTTTCAAAAGATCTATCTTATTTGTTTTAAGTGTTTTGTTTATTTCAAAGAAATTAGGGTTTTGGGAATTAGTTTTGATCTAAAATTTTCATATCTATTTTGGTGTTTTCCCAAGAGAATTTCTTTGATCAAAACACTTGTTTTTCCACACTTGAGCTATATCTCATATCCTATCTATTTAGGATCTTTTGTTTGTTGGAAAAGGATTTGGTTTGTGGTTGAGATACACCACTTGTTGTACCTTCCTTGTTTTGTTGTATCCCTCTTTGGTAGAGGTTGATTGGAGTGGTGATTTGCTCCCTCTTTGGTAGAGGTTGAGATTGTGGTTTACTCCCTCTTGGTGAGGTGAGTTGGATTGGTTTTGTATCCCTCTTCGGTAGAAGTGGATTGTGGTTGTTTGGCTAAGGGTCTATCCCTCTTTGTGAGGTGGATTGTGTTTGTATTGCCTCGGTGGCATTTGTATAGGTTGAGAGAGGAGTTCGGTACTCCTAGTGGATTGGAAATCCTTCTCGGTGAAGGCGGGGACGTCGAGCTAGGGGCTCGAACCTCGGAACATATCTTTGTGTTTGCGTTTGATCCATTGTCTCTTAACCCTCTCTCTTTATTTGTGTTGTGCATCATTCATATCATTCATATCATATTTGCTTGTGTTGTGCCTTGCATTATTTCATATTGCTTATCATCTTTATATGCTTGGCTTGTGTTTGTGTGCCTCACTTGTACTTAACCACGAGAGCTTCATATAGCACCTCAACTCTTATTCAGAGGAATCAAGAGGAGTTAGTCCAGAGCCCTTCACGGGGAATTCGGCTACACTCGTTGGTTGTACTAAGTGTAGATGCAAATTAGTTTTAATTTTCGCATTTAGTTTTTAGATTAGCATTATCACCTATTCACCCCCCTCTAGGTGATTTCAACTTGTTCTTAAAAATTTAATTATTAAAAATCTCACTTTTATCTTATTCTAGTTGAGACATCCCTTGGATGAAGATTGAAATTTTGTTTTTTTAAAAATAAATAAATAAATAAAGATCTTGCAGACGAAAGCAAAAGCAAAATAAAAATATGAATAAAGTAAAAGAAAAATAAAAATATGAAGAAGGCAAAAGAAGAAAGATATTCTAACCTTTTTGCGAAGATTTGAATAACCAAAGTAAAAAAAAAAAAGAAATTAAGATATTGGTACGAAGGAAAGAGGAAGATGAACCGATGAACTTGTTTCTTGTCGTTGCCTTGATGTCTCCCTCCTTCAAACGATGTTGAAAGCAAAAGAAGCTAATAAAAGAAAAGAGAAAAGTTCATGGAATCAAATATGCAA
The DNA here is from genome assembly GCA_038442645.1 of Agave tequilana. Classification (NCBI taxonomy): domain Eukaryota; kingdom Viridiplantae; phylum Streptophyta; class Magnoliopsida; order Asparagales; family Asparagaceae; genus Agave; species Agave tequilana. The sequence continues at coordinate 42,954 of JAVJIF010025245.1, read as the reverse complement.
GAAAAGAATGGCATAAAAAAATAAAGAGAAAATTAAAGAAATACTTAGACTGAATGCTGTAAGATCGTGAAGAAGAATTCTGAATTTTTTCAATAAGCATCAAATATAAAGCCCTTGATCCTCTCCAATCTCGCATTACAACGCTCAAAACTCTCTTTTCTGAATTTTCAGCTCTCTTATGTACCCTCTCTCTCTCAATGAATACAAGTATTTATAGGAAAATAGTAATAAGGGAGAGCGTAGGGAGATAAGAAGAGTTAGCTATTTTTGAATTTCAATCTTCCCCTTATCTCCAAACTTAATATATCTAGAATTCTGATTTGCAGCTTATTAGCATGTTGATTGCTGAATATTACTTATCAGATGATAGAATTCGGAACAGTGATCAAAAATAGTGATCAACATCAGAGTTGTAGCCCTTTAAATCTTCTTTCTGGATCATATTGAATCATCAGATTTGAGATTCGGTAGCGAAACTTATGATTAAAATGCTAAACTGTATCCAATCTATATCCGAATCTAAATTACTTCATCTCATCCGTTGATCTTCTCTCTATCCATTTATCCTCAGCAAACCTAATAGGGTCTTCAAAAATTCATTTTTTCTTTGAATTTTTATAGTATTATCTTATCTGGTAAATCCAATCCTCAGATAAGATAGACTAAAGATTCTTTGACTTTGAGTTGATCCCTGTTTGATTTTAACTTTTGGGTTTGTTTGGATAGGACTCATATTTATCTTCTCTTTATCATCCTGCAAGGATTAGGACATTAAGATAAGTGAGTTTGTAATGATTTATTATAGAATATATGTAGGAATGTAATAATGTTTATGCAATATATGTGCCCAAACACACCCCCACGCTTATCTTTTGCTCGTCCTCGAGCAAAACAAAACTAACCTAAAGTTTTTATTGGACCACTTTCGTAGGTCACGCGATTGCTCTTAGCATATGCAATAAGCCTTTAAACCTCTAGGTTACCCCTAGAGAAGGAGTTGTAGTCTCCTGAGGGTTTTCAGTGGATTACACTCACAAAATCTATAAAGAAAAAAATAATTTGTTAGTATTTTCGAAAATACAATTTGAAAAGAAGAGGAAATATTTGAAGTATTTTTACAAGTATTAAGCAACTTGTAAGTTATAAGAGTATCAAATTATTCATCCCTAGACTTAGCCTCTATTCAAATATTTGTTATCAATTAAGGTTAGGAATAAAATTGTATTCTCATCTAGTCTATTATTTTACCCTAAATCATATGCATCTTGTGACTGTGAGTATTTTGACTAAGGGTCCTTCAACTCTAACTCTTATGCCTTTTTGTGTATATACTGGTTGTAATATTCCTTAGCTTTCTTAGGCATTCTAATTTGCCCATGTAATGAGCCTTAGTCGGTGACTCCCAAACCGGACGGTTTTAGGGCACTGGATGAGAAAACACCCCAAGGACTTAGGACTCGAGCGGCAACAAAAATAAGAATTTATTTGGTGATATGAACCTCTTTTAAGCGTGAATAATCATGCTTTATGAGGCACAAAAATCCAGCTTAATCAGATGAATATTATTCTATATAATATATATATATATATATTCTTCTCTTTTTTTTTCTTTTTTCTTCTTGTTTTTTTTAAGGCATAAGAATCTTTGTTTTTGAACCCTAAATATGTAAAAAGATACATATTTTATTAAGGTAAAAATCAAGACTGGATTATATTTTTAATTTTTTTCCTATCCCTAGAAATTAAACAAATATTCTTATTTCAACCAAGTATAAGAAATCCTAATTATGATTCTCTTATTCCTTAAAATTAACTTAATTTCTTGCAAAAATAAGTCAAAGTATTATTTTCTTTTCAAAAACTTTTTTAACAAAGAAAATGTTTTTTAATATTTTTTATTTTTTAATATTTTTTATTTATTTTATTTTTTTAGAAAAACTAAAAGAAAACCTATGTTAGCCCTCCCCCACAATTATCTCATGCATTATCCTCAATGTATGAATGAATGTATAGCATGCTACAAATGTAAGAATGTGAAGGGTAGATAGTACCTGATGAAGACGAGTGGATGTCATCCATCATTGTCTAGTTAAGAGAAAAAATACAAAAGTTATAATACATAAATAGATCCCTAGTATGTATAGAGATCAATCCTGATAAACAGGATCTTTCAGAAGGATTTCCTCCACTTCTGGGCTCAGATACTCACGGTATGGTTTTAAACGATGGCCATTTACTTGAAATGTGGTACCATCCGTGGTATTGTGGACCTCAACTGCACCATGTGGGTGTACCTTATGAACAATATATGGACCAGTCCAACGGGATTTCAATTTTCCCAGAAAGAGATGTAGACGGGAATTGTACAGCAAGACTTTTTGTCCTGGTTGAAATTCCTTCCGAGTTATGATCCTATCATGCATAATCTTCATACGATTCTTGTACCCTTTTGAACAGTCATATACATCGTTCCTTATCTCTTCAAGCTCGTCCAGTTGAAGTTTCCTAGACCCTCCTGCCTTGTCTAGATCAAAATTTAAGCGTTTGATTGCTCAATATGCTTTATGTTCTAACTCAACAGAAAGATGGCAAGCCTTGCCATAAACTAACCTATATGGAAACATGCCAATAGGAGTTTTGAATGTAATTCTATATGCCCATAAAGTATCAGTCAGGGGAAGAGACCAATCTTTTCTAGTGGTGTTCACAGTTTTCTCTAGAATGGTATTGATGGCTCGATTGGAACTTCTACCTGGTTACTAATTTGTGGGTGGTAAGGGGTGGCTACTCTATGGTTGATGTAATATTTTCTCATTAAGGTTTTAAATGTACGATTGCAGAAATATTTTCTACCATCGCTGATGATTGTACGAGGAAAGCCAAAATGAGAGAATACATTCTCTTTCAAGAAGTTTACCACAACTTTGTGTTCATTGATTTTACATGTTACCGCCTCTATCCATTTAGAGACGTAGTCAACTGTACAAGGATATTTTGATATCCATGGGTATAGGAAAGGGGCCCATGAAGTCAATGCCCCAAACATCAAAGATTTTGACAACTAAGATCGGGTTTAACGGTATTTCATTCCGGTGTGTAATCTTCCCTAATCGTTGACAACGATCACATGATTGACAGTAGACATGAGCGTCATGAAATAGAGTGGGCCAATAAAAATCACATTGCAAAATTTTTGCAGCAGTTTTCTTTCCACTAAAATGACCTCCATAGGCTTGGTCACGGCAAAATGAACGGATACTCCTAAATTCTAAGTCAGGAATGCAGCGTCAAATGATCTGATCGGGACAGTACTTGAACAAGTATGATTCATCTCAGAAGAACCATTTGACCCTATCTAGGAAACGCAATCGTTCTTGCTTGGTCCATGAATCGGGCATCTGTTCCGTGACAAGGTAATTCACAATGTCAGCATACCACAGAACAATTGAAGAGGAGATGGACATTAACTGCTCATCAGGAAATGTCTCAAGGATAGGTAGTGAGTTGGACACAAATTCGACCACAATCCTAGATAAATGATCTGCTACAACATTCTCAGCTCCCTTTTTATCATGGATTTGTAAGTCGAATTCCTGTAGGAGTAAGATCCAACGGATTAAACGGGTTTTAGCATCTTTTTTTTCCCGAGAAGGTACTTTAAAGTTGCATGATCGATGAAGATTAGGACCTTAGAACCTATAAATGGACGAAATTTGTCAAGAGCGAAAATGACTGCCAACAACTCTTTTTCAGTGGTGGAATAATTCAGTTGGGCATCGTTAAGAGTCTTACTGGCATAGCAAATGACATGAGGAAGTTTATCCACTCGTTGGCCTAGGACAACCCCTACAGCATAGTCAGAAGCGTCACACATCACCTCAAATGGGAGATTCTAATCAGGTGGTCGGATGATGGGAGCCGAGGTTAACTCGGTCTTTAGCCTTTCAAAGGCTTCCAAACAAGAAGGGGTGAACTCAAAAGGAACATCCTTTCGTAGATCACAAAGAGGTTTGGAGATTTTAGAAAAATCTTTGATAAATCGGCGGTAAAATCCAGCATGGCCTAAGAAAGATCGCACCTCCCGAACAGTTCTAGGAGGTGGTAATTTGACGATTAGCTCTACCTTAATTTTATTAACCTCTATATCTCTATCAGAAATAATGAGTCCTAAGACAATCTCAGATTTCACCATGAAATGATATTTTTCTCGATTAAGAACTAGGTTCTTCTCCTTACATCTTATCAATACCAATGATAGATGATATAAACCCTCATCAAAAGTAGACCCAACAGAGAAGTCATGCATGAAAACCTCTAGAAATCGCTCAACTATATCTGAAAAGATGCTCAACATACACAGCTGAAAAGTAGCCGATGCATTGCATAGCCCAAAGGGCATGCAATGATGTGCAAATGTGCCAAACAGACATGTGAATGTCATTTTCTCTTGGTCCTCACGAGCAATGTGGATTTAGTTATATCCTGAATAACCATCGAGGAAGGAATAGTAAGCGTGACCCGCAATACGTTCTAACATTTGGTCGATGAAAGACAGAGGAAAATGATCTTTCATAGTCATGGAGTTAAGTTTCCTATAGTCTATGCATATTCGCCAACCAGTTTGAACACGAGTTGGAACCAACTCATTGTTCTCATTAGTAATAACTATGACTCCGGACTTTTTGGGTACAACTTGTACCGGACTAACCCACTGACTATCAGAGAAAGGGTAAATGATACCTGCATCTAACAATTTTATTATCTCCGCTCTCACCACCTTTTTCAAAAGAGGGTTTAAACGCCTCTGTGGTTCTCTCGAGATCTTGGCATTCTCTTCAAGATGAATTTGGTGCATTACTACAGAGGGGCTAATTCTCTTGATGTCTGCTATGGTCCAGCCTATGGCGTTCTTATGTTCCTCAAGGACATCTAGCAACTTTTCTTCTTGGTCCTTATCTAAATGAGATGATATGATTACAGACAAGGTTTCTGACTCACCTAGGAAAGCATACTTCAATGTGTCGGTAAAGGTTTGAGCTCCAACTTGGGAGGCTCAACGATTGATGGAACAGGAACAGATATTGACAATGGTGAGGGTTCTACCTTAGGTCTCCATAGGTTGGTGTCCATGATGGGGACAGAATCTAACAATGCGTTTACCTCTTCTATAGACTCCTCAATATCAAAATTCATTTCAAAATGGCCAAGCATTTCTCTAAAGGGTCTTCATAGCAAGACTCCTCAAAGGTGTAATTGACCGACACATCAATCATGTTGACCTCCTCATGATCGTCCATTACATGTGGTTGGGAACTAGTATAGAAAACGTTTAGCTCAACTGTCATATTCCCAAATGACAAGGTCATGATTCCATTCCTACATCTAATAACAGCATCAACAGTAGTAAGGAATGGTCTCCCTAAAATCAGAGGAGAGTGATTGCTTGGATCTCTAATTGGTTCAATGTCTAAGGCCACAAAGTCAGCAGGAAAATAAAATTCGTCAACCTTCAAAATAACATCCTCAACAATTCCCTTGGGGACCTTAACTGATCTATCTGCTAGAAGCAGTGTAAGGTTAGTGGGTTGTAACCCCCCTAAACCTAATTGTTTGTACACCGAATAGAGTAAAAGGTTTACACTTGCCCCTAAATCTAGTAGATACCGATCCATAACCTGATCTCCTATCCTAACAGAAATAGTTAGACTCCCTGGACCTCATATTTGGGTGCAATGGTTGCTAGATGAGACATGATGCTTGTGTATCAAATACAGCTTCACGAGGCATAGAACTTTTACCCTTGACCGTGGTTAGGTCCTTTAGAATTTAGCATATGAAGGTATCTGATTAATGGCTTCCTTATGTTCCTCAAGGACATCTAGCAACTTTTCTTCTTGGTCCTTATCTAAATGAGATGATATGATTACAGACAAGGTTTCTAACTCACCTATGGCTGCTATGGTCCATCATATGGCTTCCTTATGTTCCTCAAGGACATCTAGCAACTTTTCTTCTTGGTCCTTATCAAAATGAGATGATATGATTACAGATAAGGTTTCTGACTCACCTAGGAAAGCATACTTCAATGTGTCGGTAAAGGTTTGAGCTCCAACTTGGGAGGCTCAACGATTGATGGAACAGGAACAGATATTGACAATGGTGAGGGTTCTACCTTAGGTCTCCATAGGTTGGTGTCCATGATGGGGACAGAATCTAACAATGCGTTTACCTCTTCTATAGACTCCTCAATATCAAAATTCATTCCAAAATGGGCCAAGCATTTCTCTAAAGGGTCTTCATAGCAAGACTCCTCAAAGGTGTAATTGACCGACACATCAATCATGTTGACCTCCTCATGATCGTCCATTACATGTGGTTGGGAACTAGTATAGAAAACGTTTAGCTCAACTGTCATATTCCCAAATGACAAGGTCATGATTCCATTCCTACATCTAATAACAGCATCAGCAGTAGTAAGGAATGGTCTCCCTAAAATCAGCGGAGAGTGATTGCTTGGATCTCTAATTGGTTCAATGTCTAAGGCCACAAAGTCAGTAGGAAAATAAAATTCGTCAACCTTCAAAATAACATCCTCAACAATTCCCTTGGGGACCTTAACTAATCTATCTGCTAGAAGCAGTGTAAGGTTAGTGGGTTGTAACCCCCCTAAACCTAATTGTTTGTACACCGAATAGAGTAAAAGGTTTACACTTGCCCCTAAATCTAGTAGACACCGATCCATAACCTGATCTCCTATCCTAACAGAAATAGTTGGACTCCCTGGATACTCATATTTGGGTGCAATGGGTTGCTAGATGAGACATGATGCTTGTGTAGAAAATACAGATTCACGAGACATAGAACTTTTACCCTTGACCGTGGTTAGGTCCTTTAGAAATTTAGCATATGAAGATATCTGATTAATGGCATCCAAGAAGGGAATGTTGATTTGGACATTTTTGAAAACTTTCAAATTTTCCTCACAGTGATTTTTCTTCCTAGTTGGTTGAAGAAGTTGAGGAAATGGGGTTTTAGGCAAAAAGATTTATCTTGGTTGTCAAAATAACTTGATCATCTTTCTTTGTTGACTCCTTTAGTTTCTTTTTTCCTTTTTCTTTTATAATATTAGGATTGTTTGGTGGATCTTGGACTGGGTTGTCTACTCTCTTGCCTGATCATAAAGTGTGGATGTCTTGGACTTGACGGTTTGAATTAAAACTAATTTCAAACAGGCTTGTTGGAGTATTTTGAGGAGCAGGTTGTCCTCTCGGGTTGGGCACAGTTTAACTAGAAAAATATCCTTTCTCTCTCTCCCTAACAGTTGCAGCTAACTGTTCTATCTGAACCTCGAGCCTGGCGATCATCTGATCCTGATTGTGACACATTTGGGCTTGAGTTTGATTAGTTATTAGTTGGTTCTGCATGAATTGTTGGAGAGTGTCCTCTAAAGATGGTTTTTTTTTATTGGGAGAGACATATGGAGGGACAGATGGTGTTGCATTGAATTGATTTCCCTTGTGAAATTGATTATTAGAAGATAGTCCTTGAAATGATGATGATCCACCATATCCTTGTCCTTGAGGAGACTTTCATGAAAGGTTGGGATGATTCTGCCATCCCGGATTGTATGTTTCACTAAATGGGCTGTTGTTGGGATTGGGCTTGCGAAATGTATTAAGTACATTTTCTTACTCCGCTTTGATAATTGGCAACCTGGGGCATTGTTCAACCAAGTGGTCTTGGCTGTCACAAAGGACACAAATGGGAGACACCACTGGCATGGATGGTTCAGAAGCTGAAGATTGTGCTCCCTTACTTAATTCTAATGCTTCAAGTCTTCGTACCACTGATGTCAATTTAGCATCACTCTCAAAATTAGGGTTGACTTTGTTGGAACTTGTTTTGATGAAGACTTTGTGAAGCATTTCATTTGGAGCTCTAACACACGAAGAATCAAGAGTTCTACATGATCAAGATGTCCCAAAGAGAGTTGATATATTGTGGTTTGTAATTGTGTAATAGCATGTCAAAAGCCTTGACACACACACATATCATAGTCCTGTTAGTCGACTTACAGTCCCTTATAGTCAACTAATAACATGTGTAGTCGACTTGATCCAAATCCTAGTCGACTAAGTCTTGTGTCCAAAACAGACCCAACTCTCTGTTTGTGCATTAGTCACAGTCAAACATAGTCGACAATAGCATTTGTAGTCGACTAACCCTTGGCCCCTAGTCGACTAATCCCTGGTCCAGTCGACTTGAAAGTTAGTTGCAGTCGACTTGATTCAGTTATCCAGAAACCTGTCATTCGAGCTTATCTTGACGTAGTCGACTAATACCCAAACATAGTCGACTAATAGTAGGAAATTTGCCTTGTATAGTCGACTAACTCATAAGGCAAGTCAACTATAAGCAGTTTCTGACTGTTAGACAGTTTCTGACTGTTGGTCTTTTTGTGCAACGTTTCCCAACTTTTGAACATTCAAAAGGCACCTATTAACTACCCTAACTTACCCTAGAGTGCAGCTATAAATAGGGTGGTTAATCCAAAGGCCAAACAACAATCCAAAACTTCAGTTTTCTAAGATCAAATTCTGTCAAACCTGAAAACTGATTCCACTTTCTGTTCTTCACCAAAATCCAATTCCATTGTGAAGTTCTCTGAAGTTTCTCCTATACTAGACCTTGTCCGCGTTCACACATTGTACCAAGGCTTACAGGAAAGTTGTAATACTCAAAGCAAGCATTGTACACGGGTGGCTTCTTGGTGTAGAGGCAGTTGTACAAGGTGAAGTTTGTTCTCTTGGTGGAAGAGAAGGTGTTCTCTTGGTGGAAGAGAAGGTGTACACATTTGGCAAAGGGGATTTGTCAAGTGGTGTGCATGGTTGTGATTTTGGGTGTACAAAATTAAGGATAAAGAAAAATCTCAAGCGGGTGGCTTGGGGACTGGATGTAGGTCAGAAGGACCAAACCAGGATAAATCTCTCTTGTTTGCGTTTGTCTATTCTCTGAGATTTATTTTCCTTTTTGCAAGTTTATTTATTTGCTTAACGTTAATCCTTCTTGTTTTAGTTTTGTGTTGACTTGGGTATTTTTAGATCTATAATTGCCAGGCTTTATGTATACCACCCCTATCAGTGGCAGTTGAGGTGATAAGTTGCTTATTATCAACACTAATAGGCTCCCATTCTAGAGTGTTTTCTGCTACCTCTTCAAAGAATTGCAAGCATCGTCAGTCCTTTTGCTCGTGGATGTTCCATTACAAAGGGACTCAATCATGGTCTTATTCGAGTAGTCTAACCCTTCGTAAAGAATTTGAATCAAACGGATCTTTTCGAATCCGTGATGGGGACACTCAAGTAAAAGATCCTTGAATCTTTCAAAATATGTGAAGAAAGTCTCCCCTTGTAGTTGATGGAAGGTGTCAAGCGATTGACGTATGTAGCAGTTTTCTGCTTAGAATAGAACTTCCTATAGAAGGCTTCGGCTAATCCTACCCAAGTAGAAATCGAACCCGGTTGGAGAGAAAAAAACCCAAGATTTGGCTCTTTCTTTTAGAGAAAAGGGAAATAATCAAAGTTTTAGGGATTCCTCTGTCATTTGATGATACTTCATGGTTCCACAAATATCCTCAAATTTCCTAACGTGTTGGTATGGATTCTCATTTGCTAATCCCCGAAAGACTGGAAGCATCTGTATCATCCCAGATTTAATCTCAAAATTTTCCTTAAGGGCTGGCAAGATGATACTGGAAGATTGGGTAGACCTTGTAGGATACATGTAATCCTTTAAGGTCATTTGTTTGGTTTCATTAGCATCACCCATTGTCGCAGTAGGGTCAAAAACAGTAATGGATTCTAATCGACGCTTAACACGAACCCACTTTCTCATGAATCAGGGTACTGCCTTGATGAAGGATTTTCTAAATTCTAGATAAGATTATACTCAAGATGACTCAACCAATCAATGGCAATCAAGTTTTTTTTTTATCTTGAATTTAATTTAAAGGTAATCAGTTTTTTCAACCACTAATCTTAAAAGAATAGAATTCTCCCTAATTAGACAGCTCCTAACTCGGTTGGAAGGATAGTGGGTTTACCGGTCAAACCTGTCAAACAAGCCATTCAGTTCTTCCTCCAGGCCAGGCACCGCCGCAATGGGTAAGTCACCTTTGCTAGACAAGGAAGTTCCTCTTCGAAAGCTTGAAAGTGTTCACCAGAGTCTTCCTAAAATAGTTCCACTTAAATGAGCTCGAAATCCTAGTGGCTGAGTTCTAATTGATTTTAAATTAGTTCAAGCTTGGGAAAAAAACTTATATGCGGTTGTGATTTTTGAGCTAAGGAACGGGTGATAAAATTCCGACCTTATGTGAGGAGGGACAGCTCTTAAGATCTTTTTATGTAAGTATGCACTAATGCAGCACAAAATTCAATCAATAAGCACCTCCAAAACCCCACTGACAAGAGATTCGTGGGTAGAGTTAGAAAATACTAACCTTTCCGGTGACTCTGAAGCAAGCAAATTTTATTTATTTTTATTTTATTTTAGCAAAGCAATATGTCATAAGCAAGTAAGCTTCTTCTTGTTGTGCAAGTCTTCTTTTGTTCATGCAATATCCCTGTAAAAGAAAATCTGAAATTAAATCTTAGGGATGGAAAGAAAAATAATAAAAAAAGAATTTTGAATTTTTTTAAAGATTTAACTTTCTGAATTTTTTTTACAGTTTTAGAATATATTTTTAATTTTTTTAATATTAAACTAGAAAAAGATTAGATGTTGATTTTCAAAACCAAAAATTTTTACAAGTCCCCGGCAACGGTGCCAAAAAATGTTCGCATTTCGAAGTTCATGAAAAACTTCATCGTTGTTGAATCACGTACAAGTTATGAAACCTAAACTTGTTAGAATCTTATTAAGAAAGTGTGTAGTGGCAAGTATATGATCGAATCCACAGAGACTTGTTCTTGAAAATTTAGTTATTAAAAATCTCACTTCTATCTTATTCTAGTTGAGAAATCCCTTGGATGAAGGTTGAAATTTTGTTTTTTTAAAAAATAAATAAATAAATAAAGATCTTGAAGAAGAAAGCAAAAGCAAAATAAAAATATGAATAAAGTAAAGAAAAATAAAAATATGAAGAAAGCAAAAGAAGAAAGAAATACTAACCTTTTTGCGAAGATTTGAATAACTAAAGTAAAAAAAAGAAATTAAGAGATTGGTACGAAGGGAAGAGGAAGATGAACCGGTGAACTTGTTTCTTGTCGTTGCTTGATGTCTCCCTCCTTCAAACGATGCTGAAAGAAAAAGAAGCTAATAAAGAAAAGAGAAAAGTTCATGGAATCAAATATGCAAAAAAAGAATAGCATAAAAAAATAAAGAGAAAATTAAAGAAAGACTTAGACTGAACGCTGCAAGATCGTGAAGAAGAATTCTGAATTTTTTTTTCAATAAGCATCAAATACAAAGCCCTTGATCCTCTCCAATCTCGCATTACAACACTCAAAACTCGCTTTTTCTGAATTTTCAGCTCTCTCATGTACCCTCTCTCTCTCAATGAATACAAATATTTATAGGAAAATAGTGATAAGGGAGAGCGCACAGAGATAGGAAGAGTTGGCTATTTTTGAATTTCAATCTTCCCTTTATCTCCAAATTTGATTTATCTAGAATTCTGATCTGCAGCTTATTGGTGTGTTGATTGCTGAATATTACTTATCAGATGATAGAATTCGAAACAGTGATCAACATAAGAGTTGTAGCCCTTTAAATCTTCAATCTGGATCATATTGAATCATCAAATTTGAGTTTGGTAGCGAAAGTTATGATTAAAATGCTAAACTGTATCCAATCTAAATCTGAATCTAAATTGCTTCATCTCATCCGTTGATCTTACCTCTAACCATTTATCCTCAGTAAACCCAATAGGATCTTCAAAAATTCATTTTTTCTTTGAATTTTTATAGTATTTCTTATCTGGTAAATCCAATTCTCAGATAAGATAGACTAAAGATTCTCTAAATTTGAGTAGATCCCTATTTGATTTGAACTTTTAGGTTTGTTTGGATAGGATTCACGTTTATCTTCTTTTTATCATCCTGCAAGAATTAGGACATTAAGACAAGTGAGTTTGTAATGATTTATTATAGAATATATGTAGGAATGTAATAATGTTTATGAAATAATGTGTCCAAACAGCATGTGTAGAGGGCTTATGTTAATAGGACTATTTTTATCATCACAACACAAGGAATAATCCAAATTAACATTTTCATTAAGGACCCATTCTTCGCCATTGTCGGTGGAGTTATTACAATCATGATCGTTCAGATATGCTACAATTGGTTCTTCATTAAAAGAAACCTCTGGACCTTCTCCTAATTCTGAGTCCACTTTGTTATCGCTATCAATGTCATCAGGAAATGAACTTTCTACTACTTTATTGTTCTCTTTATAAAGTAAAGAATCGGTGAAGTAGTTCTCTACCCCTTTGAACGGCTGCATTTCTGCGAACACCATCCTCACATTGCCTTGTCGTCCACATATTTGAATTATTGATGGAGTGTGAAAGGTACGATCCAAATAGCATGGATCCAAGGTCGCCAGTAAGAGGTTGTAGGACGTGTCGGCATCAATGTCGTAGCACGTCACTACTGATTTCAAGTCTCTGATTTGACATCGGAGGAGGATCTTACCCAGAGGATGACTGCTCCCGGCGTTGAAGCCGTATATGATCATAGTCGTGGTTGACAACCTGCTCAACGGGATGCCGAGAAAATACAGCAGTCTCTTGTGGATAATATTTAGGACAGACCTAGGATCAACCTGTATTCTCTCGATGAGCGTGGACCCAATGAACCCTGTATAGTACAAAGGCATTGTTTTCCATTATGTTCGCAAAGGGGAAAAACTTACAAAAAAGAGTTTGAGGAGCTAAATTACAAGTATTCTAAAAAAGATTACAAGTAGATCTCCTCGGAGATTCTAGAGAAGTGTGCCGATAGGAGTCTGGTCAGCGCGCGACCACTTTGTCCCTTTGACGATTGTAACGCCCCGATCCTGCGGGTACGGAGACGTTACTGCAACATATATACGCAGGTCAGAAATACCCTCACGTATATACGCTAAGCATCAGTACAGGCAAGAATCAGAGTACGGAAGCAAGTGGTGCATTATACATTCCAACACATGAGTACAATTACAAAGTTATCACCAGAGGTGATCCAATATTACATGAATATTACATCACTGATATGCGCAATTGCGAGATTACAAAGAGATGTACAAGTATGAACAGTACACAGGCACTCACGAGTTTACAAAAGGAAAACTCGAGAGGCACACAAAGGGGCCTGGAAGGATAGAGCTCTGAACGGTCCGTTAGAGATCCACGCTACCGCTGCGCCACTCTGATCAGCAACTGGGAGAATCCACACACTCCAAGCTCCATGACCTGGACATGAGAATCCAGGGGAGTCAGACGAAACTCCCCAGGCGATTGGTGAAGCAAAAGCCAAGTGGCGAGCAAAGGTAAGTATATGTAAAGCGATAAGACCAAGTATAGCCGAGGACGAGCAAATCTGATTGTATGGTTTCGGGTCACGGCTCCATGAGACTAGTACATCGAAGGAATAATCCAAACAAGGAAACCCTCATCTATATACCTTTATCTCATGTCACCATAATCCAAGCACATACAATCCGACTGCACTCAGGGCATGATAAGAAAATAAACAGGAGGCAGGTGGATACCAGGGATAAAGCAGAACATGAGCAGTTAATACTATAATACTCATAAAGCCGGAAATCCGATGTAAAATCTAGGACAAGCAAATATAGTAAGGCATATCACAGATTCATAGCCGTTTAAGCTGCAGGCTTCAGTATGCGTCCCATTCCACATACCTCTACTTACAACTTAAAGAGCCGATTATTATTATTATTACTCGTCTTACCCTGATATCTAGCTATGTGAACTAGCGTCCCAGCACACATAGATCCATATCCGAGTAAAGCAAGATTGTTATTGGAAACCAGCGGGGGTATCAACGAACTATGTTTACAGTGGGTCCCGTACATACCCGGGACCACGGCCCAGGATTGTTCCGTTGCTTGGTGACGGAACCCGCCGCAAGGCAAACAGGAGGGACTTATGTATGCCCTTATCATGATGGTACCAGGAAGGAGGGAGCCAGCACTCCCCTCGGTCGCCTGGAGGCCCACAGGTCAGACCGGAAGTTTTAGTTGCACAACATGCCTAATACCACTGTAAATACGAACACATATTGATAGCCGCGAGTTTCCCCCGACCCGATGCAAGTTGTCCAGTTTTATGGTTTATTAGATGATTATCAGATTTCGGGAATGAGCAAGAGCAAGTCAGGAATATCAGGAATACAGGTCACTGTACATAATATGTACAGGATAACAAGACAGGATTCAGGTCACTGCGTGTAATGCAGGATAACAAGTACAGCATTCCCGTAAATGTGATAATCATAAGGTCAAGTATATCATGCCGGGTGTCAAGTGATAGCATGATAGGAGGATGATATTAGACAGGTAACCAGTCATGTCAAGAGATTGATATCAATCCGGTGGCAAGTCATGTTATAACCAGGGTCTTGCCAAATAGTAGCATGTCAAGTGTTAGGTGATAACAAGTCAGTTGACAGGTGATATACATGTGTTAAATGGTAACATGCAGAAATGACAGGTACGAAGAAATGACACGGTGGTAGAATAGTAGCTGAGCACAACCAAGCGGAGCTGAGCAAGCTGGAAGTACAGACAGCAAACAGTATTTAACACTGGAGCGTCTGGCGAGGTTACCGGGACGACTCGACTGAAGTACGAGCGGTAAATCCGGCAGCAACTCGCCTAGACGAATCTAGTGGTAAAGTGCTGAACGCTGATCATGATAACCAGGCGGAGCTGAACAAGCTGGAGGCACAAGCAGCGAACAGAGCTTAGACACTAATGCGTTCTGCGAGGTTACCGGGATACTCGGATTAAGATACGAGTAGAAAATCCGGCAGCAACTCGCCTAAACGAATTTAGTGAATAAAGCACTGAGCGCTAAGCATGCTCACCAGGCGGAGCTAAGAAACCTGACGGTCCCAATCACGTCTCTTTCGAGACAGTGAGGGACCGGAGGCTGAAGGGTCCAGAGAAACCTGACGGTCCCAATCACGCCTCTTTCGAGACAGTGAGTGACCGGAGGTTGAAGGATCGGTCACGCATGGTATGAAGCAGTAGAATACATCACAGGCATGGTATGTGTACAAGAAGTAAACTACCTTAGTACAAGCATTCGTCACAGAGCAATACATGTCCAGATATAGGCACTCGGCCATACACAAATACAGGGACTCAGCCCAATACAAAATACATGTAAACATGGAATAAAATACATGTCGACCCGACGAAGCGGGGAAACCCAAATGGAGGCGAGAGCGAGAATACTCGCCTAAATCACCAGAAATGCCGAAAGGTCCGAAATCCACGGAACTCGGGACGCGCCATAATTATGGAAGGAGAGAGTGTACAGGGAGACGCGGGTTTTTGAGGGTGAAACGCGAGGGTTCGCAGACGCGGGAGTTAGCGTCGCGAAAATAGCAGACACGAGAATCACAGACGCGGGAATAGCAGACGCGGGATAGCAGACGCCGGGTTCGCGTCACGAGAATGGCAGACGCGGAATTGCAGATGCGGGATAGCAGACGCGGGATTCACGTCGCAAGAATGGCAGACGCGGAATTGCAGACGAGGGATAGCAGACGCGGGATAGCAGACGCCGGGTTCGCGTCGCGAGAATGGCAGACGCGGAATTGCAGATGCGGGATAGCAGACGCGGGATTCACGTCGCAAGAATGGCAGACGCGGAATTGCAGACGAGGGATAGCAGACGCGGGATTCGCGTCGCATAGATGCCACAAAACACGAGGTCTGCGTTCAAGTGCGGATGCGAGGAAAACGCGGACGTGGACATGGGTTCTGAGTCGCGTTAACACAAGAAGAACACAAACGCGGGAATAGACTCTGCGTCGTGTCAATACAGAAACGCGCGGAGCGCGTTAAGGGATTGCCCAGACGCGGGGTTGAGATCCGCGTTAGGAAACAAACAGAGAGGAGGAAAGGTGATTCTTTTGCTGCGCCCGACGAAGGGAAGTTCGGCCCCAATCCAAAAGGAGGGTACCGGCCCTAAGTCTTGCCAACGGAGAAGAGCACGGCCCCCAATCCAAAGGAGGTGGCCGGCCCTAAGTCTTGCCAACGGAGAAGAGCACGGCCCCCAATCCAAAGGACGTGGCCGGCCTTCACAAGATGATGGGATGGTGGTTTTGTGAAGAGGTTTTGATGATGGTGGTTTTTGGAGAAGGTAAAGGTGAAGGTGGAAGCTTTGGTGGAGTTGTTGGAGTTGTGGTGGTTTTAATGGAGATGGAGGAAGAAGAAGATGAGGTAGAGAGTTGGAGAGGTTGGAGTGGTTGTTGTTGTGGTGGAGATGAAGGAGGAGTTGGTGGAGGTTAAGGCTTTGGTGAAGTGAAGTGAAAAATGAAGGAGAAAGGAGAAGGAAAAGTATATATAGGATTTGAATTTGTGAAGGAGGTGTAAAAATATTTAGAGAGGGGGTTTTTGTAAAATGGAGGGGTTAGGTGTCTCTCTTGGCCACTTGGCCGGCTATGGTGATGAGAGAGGAGTGGGATATTTTTGGAGAAGATATTTGTGGAGGTGGAGATATTTTGGTGGAAGAAAATGGAAGAATGGAGAAGGTTGGAGAATTTGGTGGAAAGAAAAAGGAAGGAAAGAAAAAGGAAAAGAAAAGAAAATGAAAAGAGAAGATATTCTATTGGAAGAAAAAGTAAAATAATGATAGTGGCGGATTCCCGGGATTCAGTTGCGGATGCGGAAAACTTTCGGAAAAATACCGAAATCGTCCCGAAATCAAGTATCTCGGAACGACCCGCAAAAATTCTCAAAAATCAAAAATATTATTCTAAGACTCATGGTGAAAGCCGTTTTAAGAAATTCTTTATAGTTTTGAAATTAAAAATCCTGGAATCGGCCGTCAATATCGGTCGACACCAAATCTGGCAGAATTCTGATAAATTCTGAAAATACCCAGAAAATGAATTAAGATAGTAAATATTATTCTAAGAAAATATGTGAAAGCGGTTTCTCAAAATTTGACTCCATTTGGAAATTAAAAATTCAGAAGTCGGTCAGCGGTGCTGGTCGACACCGGTTTTGAAGATTTTCATTTTGATTAAGGAAAATTCCAGAAAATCACAGAAAATCTTAAATAATAGAAAATGATATTTAAAACTGAAATCGGTCAAATCGGATTACCGGAAAGACCAAATCGAGCAATTTACTAGGATCGGGTTCTCGGTTCAGACTAGGGCTGACTCCGAGTCCACGAATCCAAATCCAAGGCAAAACGATCATATAAAGAATTCATAATACAAAACAAATACAGGAAGTAAATCGAAAAATACGATCGAAAAATCTGAATACGCAACTAAGTACGCATTCTGGAGCGGGGTGTTACATTCCATCCACCTTACAAAAATTGCGTCCTCGCAATTTCGATAAGGGGTAAAATGAACACAAAGGGGACAAAGGTGGAATTTATACCAATCAAGATATGAAGCACTATAGGTAGGGCTCTCAATTTGACTGAACAATAATCATCCTCCGTACTTCCGGCTGTATACATTTTTGAACGGTACCAAATAATACTGACGATGTCGTTGCTGTGCAATAGAATTCCAGTTGTACTGCATACTTGATAGCCCTCCGAGAATAAGCCAGAATACTGAAGATAAAGGAAACCCTGATAGTCCTGAGCATAATAAAGAAGACCAATAATTAAGAATTCCGAATACCAGGCATCAATCACTCTGAAAGATAGAATAGAGAATGTAGAATATCCGTAGAGAATTCCGACTGCTGACTTCTGAAAGATAACCAGATCAGGATCCATCTGGAGAATACCGAGCTTCATAGAGTTGGCCAAAGAGATCACATAATAGCTTCATTCAGAACCAGCCACTACCTTTCTAGTATATCCATATCTTAAGTTAGTATAAAGGCTTCATAAAACCAAAACAGGGGAAAGATGGAAGAGATTAGGAATCAAAGGAAAGATGATCAAGAAATAGATAACTCTGCACTTGTAGTTGGAATGTATAACCAGGACTCTTGTATTCCAGTTGCAAATTTCTTTACCATTAATTTGCCATCTGGACGTACTGAGGATGCGAGAGCCTAGGCTCTGATACCACCCTGTAACGCCCCGATCCTGCGGGTACGGAGACGTTACTGCAACGTATATACGCAGGTCAGAAATACCCTCACGTATATACGCTAAGCATCAGTACAGGCAAGAATCAGAGTACGGAAGCAAGTGGTGCATTATACATTCCAACACATGAGTACAATTACAAAGTTATCACCAGAGGTGATCCAATATTACATGAATATTACATCACTGATATGCGCAATTGCGAGATTACAAAGAGATGTACAAGTATGAACAGTACACAGGCACTCACGAGTTTACAAAAGGAAAACTCGAGAGGCACACAAAGGGGCCTGGAAGGATAGAGCTCTGAACGGTCCATTAGAGATCCACGCTACCGCTGCGCCACTCTGATCAGCAACTGGGAGAATCCACACGCTCCAAGCTCCATGACCTGGACATGAGAATCCAGGGGAGTTAGACGAAACTCCCCAGGCGAGTGGTGAAGCAAAAGCCAAGTGGCGAGCAAGGGTAAGTATATGTAAAGCGATAAGACCAAGTATAGCCGAGGACGAGCAAATCTGATTGTATGATTTCGGGTCACGGCTCCATGAGACTAGTAATTCGAAGGAATAATCCAAACAAGGAAACCCTCATCTATATACCTTTATCTCATGTCACCATAATCCAAGCACATACAATCCGACTGCACTCAGGGCATGATAAGAAAATAAACAGGAGGCAGGTGGATACCAGGGATAAAGCAGAACATGAGCAGTTAATACTATAATACTCATAAAGCCGGAAATCCGATGTAAAATCCAGGACAAGCAAATATAGTAAGGCATATCACAGATTCATAGCCGTTTAAGCTGCAGGCTTCAGTATGCGTCCCATTCCACATACCTCTACTTACAACTTAAAGAGCCGATTATTATTATTATTACTCGTCTTACCCTGATATCTAGCTATGTGAACTAGCGTCCCAGCACACATAGATCCATATCCGAGTAAAGCAAGATTGTTATTGGAAACCAGCGGGGGTATCAACGAACTATGTTTACAGTGGGTCCCGTACATACCCGGGACCACGGCCCAGGATTGTTCCGTTGCTTGGTGACGGAACCCGCCGCAAGGCAAACAGGAGGGACTTATGTATGCCCTTATCATGATGGTACCAGGAAGGAGGGAGCCAGCACTCCCCTCGGTCGCCTGGAGGCCCACAGGTCAGACCGGAAGTTTTAGTTGCACAACATGCCTAATACCACTGTAAACACGAACACATATTGATAGCCGCGAGTTTCCCCCGACCCGATGCAAGTTGTCCAGTTTTATGGTTTATTAGATGATTATCAGATTTCGGGAATGAGCAAGAGCAAGTCAGGAATATCAGGAATACAGGTCACTGTACATAATATGTACAGGATAACAAGACAGGATTCAGGTCACTGCGTGTAATGCAGGATAACAAGTACAGCATTCCCGTAAATGTGATAATCATAAGGTCAAGTATATCATGCCGGGTGTCAAGTGATAGCATGATAGGAGGATGATATTAGACAGGTAACCAGTCATGTCAAGAGATTGATATCAATCCGGTGGCAAGTCATGTTATAACCAGGGTCTTGCCAAATAGTAGCATGTCAAGTGTTAGGTGATAACAAGTCAGTTGACAGGTGATATACATGTGTTAAATGGTAACATGCAGAAATGATAGGTATGAAGAAATGACACGGTGGTAGAATAGTAGCTGAGCACAACCAAGCGGAGCTGAGCAAGCTGGAAGTACAGACAGCAAACAGTATTAACACTGGAGCGTCTGGCGAGGTTACCGGACGACTCGACTGAAGTACGAGCGGTAAATCCGACAGCAATTTGCCTAGACGAATCTAGTGGTAAAGTGCTGAACGCTGATCATGATAACCAGGCGGAGCTGAACAAGTTGGAGGCACAAGCAGCGAACAGAGCTTAGACACTAATGCGTTCTGCGAGGTTACCGGGATACTCGGATTAAGATACGAGTAGAAAATCCGGCAGCAACTCGCCTAAACGAATTTAGTGAATAAGCACTGAGCGCTAAGCATGCTCACCAGGCGGAGCTAAGAAACCTGACGGTCCCAATCACGTCTCTTTGGAGACAGTGAGGGACCGGAGGCTGAAGGGTCCAGAGAAACCTGACGGTCCCAATCACGCCTCTTTCGAGACAGTGAGTGACCGGAGGTTAAAGGATCGGTCACGCATGGTATGAAGCAGTAGAATACATCACAGGCATGGTATGTGTACAAGAAGTAAACTACCCTAGTACAAGCATTCATCACAGAGCAATACATGTCCAGATATAGGCACTCGGCCATACACAAATACAGGGACTCAGCCCAATACAAATACATGTAAACATGGAATAAAATACATGTCGACCCGACGAAGCGGGGAAACCCAAATGGAGGCGAGAGCGAGAACACTCGCCTAAATCACCAGAAATGCCGAAAGGTCCGAAATCCACGGAACTCGGGACGCGCCATAATTATGGAAGGAGAGAGTGCACAGGGAGACGCGGGTTTTTGAGGGTGAAACGCGAGGGTTCGCAGACGCGGGAGTTAGCGTCGCGAAAATAGCAGACACGGGAATCACAGACGCGGGAATAGCAGACGCGGGATAGCAGACGCCGGGTTCGCGTCGCGAGAATGGCAGACGCGGAATTGCAGATGCGGGATAGCAGACGCGGGATTCACGTCGCAAGAATGGCAGACGCGGAATTGCAGACGAGGGATAGCAGACGCGGGATAGCAGACGCCGGGTTCGCGTCGCAAGAATGGCAGACACGGAATTGCAGATGCGGGATAGCAGACGCGGGATTCACGTCGCAAGAATGGCAGACGCGGAATTGCAGACGAGGGATAGCAGACGCGGGATTCGCGTCGCATAGATGCCACAAAACACGAGGTCTGCGTTCAAGTGCGGATGCGAGGAAAACGCGGACGTGGACATGGGTTCTGAGTCGCGTTAACACAAGAAGAACACAAACGCGGGAATAGACTCTGCGTCGTGTCAATACAGAAACGCGCGGAGTGCGTTAAGGGATTGCCCAGACGCGGGGTTGAGATCCGCGTTAGGAAACAAACAGAGAGGAGGAAAGGTGATTCCTTTGCTGCGCCCGACGAAGGGAAGTTCGGCCCCAATCCAAAAGGAGGGTACCGGCCCTAAGTCTTGCCAACGGAGAAGAGCACGGCCCCCAATCCAAAGGAGGTGGCCGGCCCTAAGTCTTGCCAACGGAGAAGAGCACGGCCCCCAATCCAAAGGAGGTGGCCGGCCTTCACAAGATGATGGGATGGTGGTTTTGTGAAGAGGTTTTGATGATGGTGGTTTTTGGAGAAGGTAAAGGTGAAGGTGGAAGCTTTGGTGGAGTTGTTGGAGTTGTGGTTGTTTTAATGGAGATGGAGGAAGAAGAAGATGAAGGTAGAGAGTTGGAGAGGTTGGAGTGGTTGTTGTTGTGGTGGAGATGAAGGAGGAGTTGGTGGAGGTTAAGGCTTTGGTGAAGTGAAGTGAAAAATGAAGGAGAAAGGAGAAGGAAAAGTATATATAGGATTTGAATTTGTGAAGGAGGTGTAAAAATATTTAGAGAGGGGGGTTTTTGTAAAATGGAGGGGTTAGGTGTCTCTCTTGGCAACTTGGCCGGATATGGTGATGAGAGAGGAGTGGGATATTTTTGGAGAAGATATTTGTGGAGGTGGAGATATTTTGGTGGAAGAAAATGGAAGAATGGAGAAGGTTGGAGAATTTGGTGGAAAGAAAAAGGAAGGAAAGAAAAAGGAAAAAGAAAAAGAAAATGAAAAGAGAAGATATTCTATTAGAAGAAAAAGTAAAAAAATGATAGTGGTGGATTCCTGGGATTCAGTTTGCGGATGCGGAAAACTTTCGGAAAAATACCGAAATCGTCCCGAAATCAAGTATCTCGGAACGACCCGCAAAAATTCTCAAAAATCAAGAATATTATTCTAAGACTCATGGTGAAAGCCGTTTTAAGAAATTCTTTATAGTTTTGAAATTAAAAATCCTGGAATCGGCCGTCAATATCGGTCGACACCAAATCTGGCAGAATTCTGATAAATTCTGAAAATACCCAGAAAATGAATTAAGATAGTAAATATTATTCTAAGAAAATATGTGAAAGCGGTTTCTCAAAATTTGACTCCATTTGGAAATTAAAAATCCAGAAGTCGGTCAGCGGTGCTGGTCGACACCGGTTTTGAAGATTTTCATTTTGATTAAGGAAAATTCCAGAAAATCACAAAAATCTTAAATAATAGAAATGATGTTTAAAATTGAAATCGGTCAAATCGGATTACCGGAAAGACCAAATCGAGCAATTTACTAGGATCGGGTTCTCGGTTCAGACTAGGGCTGACTCCGAGTCCACGAATCCAATCCAAGGCAAAACGATCATATAAAGAATTCATAATACAAAACAAATACAGGAAGTAAATCGAAAAATACGATCGAAAAATCTGAATACGCAACTAGTACGCATTCTGGGAGCGGGGTGTTACAACGATACGAGCGATTAGATTCCCTTCTCGCCTGGTTCGGGGATCAGAGAACAGAGGGTTGGTAGAACCCTCTTGCTGCTTCTCAAAATCGCCTTCAATAAGGAATTCCTTCTCGCCTGGTTCCGGAACTTTCTTGAGAAGAAGGACGATGTTAGGGTATCAACACCCTGAATAGAAAAAGCAATTCTCTAAAAGGTCTCTGAATTCGAGAGCGCACGGTGCGTCATGAAGAAGCCTCTGCTTGTGGAGTCCTCTTGTGTGTGTGTTCGTATGCCTCTTGCGCATTGTCTCTCCTTGTACCCCTGGCGGGCTATTTATAGGGAGAGCAAGGGTATAATCGTCCCTTGAAGATATGGAAACAAATTGAATCAAATCTGTTTAAATCTGGAAAGTAGCCTTACTGCGAGGCTAGGATCAGCTTCTGCGAAGCTAGAATTGGCAGGTCGGTGGACCTTCTCGATCTGTTTTGATCCTTTCCATATCGTTGGAGGATTTCCCCTGATCTTCTTACTCGTTTTAGAAGAGTCAAGAGATTGTGGCAATCAACTGCCAAATTTGACCTCTGATTTGATCTTAATTGGATTTAATCTGATTGGATCCGATCTCATCCGGAGATTTGATTGGTCAAAGGTTGGCCATAGCAGACCGGTAGCGGAGCTGTCTGTATTGAGCTCGTAGTGGAGCTAGAGATGGTTTCTGGCGAAGTCCGAAAGAAACCCTTTGGCGGAGCTGGAAGTCCTCTGTGGCGAAGTTGCGAGTTAGCTTCTTGGCGAGGCTTCGAGGCGAAGTCGAGTGATATTAGCCTCTCAAGCGAGGCTATCCCTTTGGGCTTATGCGATGCTAAGTGTTAGCACCTTAGACCTGCTGAGGTCTGTTTAGAAACAATCCAGGTTCACTGTCTGCTTGCTGGATCAGTGGAGTCCAAGTTGCTTCCTTGTCCCTCGGAGATGGGTGAGAACTGGTCTTCAGCTCGTCTGTCACTTGTCTTTTGTAAATGTCAAGAAGTTTGGACATTGTTCGGACCAATAAAGATCTTGACTTTTTTAAGTGTCAACAAGACCCCCTTCAAAGTTTTCGAAAGTCTGCAATGGCTCAGACTTCGAAATACTTTGAACTGCTTTGATCGGTGGAGAATGAACGTCGCCATGATGGTTGAGTTCAGCTTCGCTTTGAATCCTGCTTTGGGATGTTTGCCGAAGAATTGCACAGGTTCGTGCCTCTGAATAGCTTCGCGTGCGGGTAGCCCCGCGTCTGGGCTTCCGAAGATATGTTCGCTTGAGAGCGCATGTCGCTTTCCCGAGATCAACCGCCGTGGGTCGATTTTCAAGGAAAATTTTCTCCTTCTCTTGTGCTGACCGGGGAAGATATTCTCCGATTTGCACGTTTCCAAGGGAAGCCGTCCCTGTTCTCAAGGCGCAATAAATGCCTTAAATGCGCTCGTGCTTCCACGCTTGAGGCGGCAGCACTCAGGCCATGGGGCCTATAAATAGGACACTTGAAGTCCTCTGAAGAGAAGTGATTTGCTCTTCTCTTCTTCTCTTGGTTGAGAAAGAGATACTCAGATCTCTGAATTAGTGGGAATGCCCACTATGGTCATTACCCGGCCAAGGACCGGTAAGTCTTGATCGTTCAACGACTTCACCGATTTTAGGAAATTCATCTCCCTTGATTCATCTTTAGCAGCTGCTTCAGGGATTAGCTTCCCTTGTTCTCTATTTAACTGATCTACAGAGAAGGATTTTGGTATAGCTTCCCAGTGAAGCTATCATCTTGACTTGATCAGAAAAAGATCACTGCATGTTAAGTCCGCTGCACAGGCAGAACTTGGGACTTGGTATCTTCAAGGTTGAGCCAGTCTTGCCATATAGGTGAAGCTAAGATTGTGTCCTATAGGATCAGTCTAGCTTAGCCATATAGGCGAGGTTAGGACTTGGCGTTTGCTGAGCTAGCCCATCATCACTGTGCAAGCGAGGCTTACCCTCTGCTTTACTGAAACTGGATCGCTTCCACCCAAAAGATTTGGCTTAATTCGTTTGTAGCCTCTCCTGTGCTTAGTTGCTAATCTGTTCTGATTTGCCTTGCAGTGGGCTATGTTCGCCAATCTTGTGACTTGATGGAAGGAACCATAAAATTGCCTTATGCTTTCCCGCTTGAAGCTTTACTTTTAAGCAGGAGGAACAATTTGGGGCAGCGGGTGCGTGTCCCAGAGGCTATTGGCAGCCTCTTATACGAGATGATTCGTTCTGAGGTGAGGCTGGTAGCCGCTTATCCGGAGATGATCCGCTTCGGGGTAATGGGCGTCACCTGTGAGATCACTGGCATCATTGCCAACTTTCAACTTTGGTGGCCTTTGTCGGGGACGATCCACTTCGGGAGAGCAGGCATCACACCTGTCGGACCACTGACATCACTGCCAATTCCCATTATAGGTGGTCTGACGTGTTGGCGGCGATAAGTTTTATTGCCAGGGTTCAACAAAGATGACCTCGCTTGCTGGTGGCAAAATCTGCCATTTTTGTGGAGAATTATGGCTGTGTCTCCGTGACACAACTGGTTACAGCCTTGTGCAGGAGGAAGGCCTTTCGGGTCCAGCCGGTCTGACTTAGAAGCAGATAAAACCGCTTGTATGCCTTTTGCGTAAATGACCCTGTCGAGCCACTGAATGTGTTGTATGAAACACAACTTTGATGTAATATCAATGTACCCTTCCTTTTAAATCAATGAAAGTTCATCTTCTGATCCTCTTTTTTTTTTTTTTTGCTTACTTACTTTCATTGAAAGTTTGGCCATAGCGGGGCTAAACTGTATGCGGATTTAAGGGCATAGTCCCTTCTTTGAATGAACTTCGCGAAACTGGTATGTCCGCGAACAGCGCCTTTTTAAGGGGCTAAGATAAGCCTTTCGGCGAAGTCCCTGAAGGATTGCGCGAAGCCCGCATTTTAATCCAGGGCGAAGTTAACCCTTAGTGGGATCGAAGCAGCGCTTCTCGGGAGGCGCTTCGGATGGCGTTTCGAATTAATTCGAAACGGCAGCGTACGCCCTTTTCGAGGCCTCGTTTCAGGCGCTGATTGGCCTATAAAAGCCCGATCGGGCTGAACAGGAAAAGATCTCCTTTTTCAGAGAAATTTCTTGACTTTCCCTCTCCCTCTTCCTTCTTTGTTCAGAGAACCTTGAGAACTCTTGCAGCTCTTCAATGGCGCCCAAAAGGCGAGCGGGGAAAGAAGTGGCGACTTCTGCAACGGAGGGTCCTCCTCCTCTGGTCATCGAGCGACCAATCGCCAGTAAGAGACTTTCTCTCCTAATTAGAGACTGCGGTCTCTTTCTTTTAGAGCCGGTACTTGGCTTATCAGGACGATCGAATATGATCTGTCCTCGTTAGGGAACTCGTTTCCCTGAATTTCCCTATCTTCTTTGTACAGGAAATTAAGAACTGAACAGTTCTTCTTTGGGCTTCCGTATGAAGCCATTACTTGGGCTGTTTTCGTCTTGTTTGAGGAACAGGACTCGGGTCTGTCTCTTCAGTCATGGCCACGAAGGATGACTCTTGACCATAACACCCTCTTGATGACGTCAGCCCTTAGGGCTATACCACTTCCTGCTTAAGCGAAGTTGGTATTTAGACGTTTTCTGCAAAATGCAGATTTGTCTGCGAGATCAAGCTTTGTCGAGGCTGTCGCTTTACTGGCCTTGCTCACGGGGCGAGGCTATGCCTTAGCGAATCTTATATCTCCATGTCCGCTTGACTGTTGAACTAATCATAGTTCTTTTCCTTTTTCTTTCTTTGCAGTGCCCTACACCCCTGGTCCCTTGAATAATCTGTTTGGGATGACCAGCCGAGCGGATGGCAGCATCAGCCTTCAATTCTATGGCCAGGCTTCTCTCTTTAGTGAGCGAAGTTCCATCGTCCGGGACACGCTTATCCATGGTGGTGACCCGCTCACCATGAGGAGTATTCTAACCACCGCTCCTCTCGAAGACATCGACCGTCAGACTTATAAAAGCCCAATTTCATGTTCGGAGATACCGCGACCGATCCTGATCGCCAATTGCAGGCAGGCGAGGGACAGTGGATCTTCGAGTTGGATGGCGAGAAGTTTTATCTTCCGTCTAACAAGCGGCACTTTCCTTTGTCTTCTTTTGAGTGTGAAACTCAGGCTCGGAAGATGGCATGGGGCGTGAGCCGAAGTGTCGAGTCCGTCCACGTCGGGAGATTGAAATCTCAGTCTCCTGGTTTTTTCAAGGGCGGGCCCTCCTCACAACATAATAGGCCTATATCCTGGAAACGTGTCGCGGGAGCTTCCAGTAGGAGAGAATCCGGCTGTGGCGCAGACCTTTGGCACCCAATTCTGCGCAGTTGACGGGAATTATCCCGCCACTGACTTCAGGACTCCTGGTTGGGTTCATCCCCCAAAGACATGGTGGGCGGATTTGACCAACTATATCCTCGCTCACTTCGAGGAGGACTTGGAGAGGTTGAACCTCTATGAGGCCGTAAGGGCGACATGCTACGGCATTGATATGAAGGTGGCGTGCTTCTATGCCATCCTTGAGTTGTATTGCCCAGCTTCGGGGACTTTCTTCACCCCAGTTGGCGAGTTGGGCATGACTTTGCCCGAGATGAGGGAAATCTCTGCCCTGCCTTTCGGGTCTCTCCCGTATGAAGAGTACTTTCCATGCGAGACGGAGTTGGCTCTGCTGGAGAAGCAGGAGCCTGCTTTATTTGAGACTTATCGGGAGTTAATGTGCCATTTGCACATTTGTTCTAGCATCCATGGTGGCAGCAAGGGTAGCTCGAAGAGCTTGAAGAACTGAGGGAGTTACCTATTCCCAGATATGAAGAATGCTCCTGAGGCAGCTCATTGTGGAGTTGCAGATGGCGATATTTTTGAACGGATGGAGGTATGCCTCCAAAGGGATATTGTCATGACAGAAGACGATGGTCCCTATAAGAAGGGTGATGTCCTTCGGAGCTTTCACCATTAGGCTCGTCAGCCGATGTCCCGGAAGGCACTGTTGGCCAGTTTCTTAACCGTCTGGTTGAAGAAATGCGTAGTGCCATCCTCCTCGGGTGACATCGTCCACCCGAATATTTTGCTGCCTGCCGTTCGCTTGGTCCATGGCCACCGTCTGGGTCTCCTTCCGGCCATGGTGTGCTGTATTCAAAGAGGCCTTCGCGCATTAACGGAGGCTTTCTGCAGGCCACCGGCGACAAGGCGTGGGAAGAGTGTCATCCTGCCTTGTGATGGACCCAATCCTAGGGTGGGTCTGCCATATACTTACTTAATGGCGTGGTTTGCCTTGCACTGCCCTTCTTTGATTGAAGCTGGAGAGGACCCTCCGCAAGGTGTTCGAATGGCTCTTCTCCGCCGATTCGAAGGATGTTCCTGGCTGAAGACCTACGTGGCCGAGGCCCGCAAGTTAGTGCGTCGTCACGACGCTTACAACCTATTCCGCTGTTTTCCTCGCATTCGGGGCACAGGATACGACGAGGAATTCCGAGATGCGGAGTCAGGACGGTCTCCCATGAGTCGGGGGGTTTTTGAGTGGCTGTCAGCATCCGACCCTCACATTTATTGTATAGAAGCGGGGATGTCTGCTATTTAGAATCTTATATCCCAAGCCGGTTTGCGCGACAGTTTGGGTACGACCAGCTGTATGTGGGCAACCCCAATCTCAATTTAGCCTTCATGGGGAGTCTCATCGATGGGGCCCGTGCCTGGCGATTCTTTACTGCAGGCGGCACTGAGGCGTGGCTGCGCACGCCATTGAAGGATCCCAACCTTCTGACGACCCTGTGCTTTTGCCAGTGGTATGCGGCTTCCAACTCCACACCTCCTGGGTTCAATGCCAACCGTTCGGGTGTGAAGTTAATCTCTCATCGACTGAAGCGGAAGGCTTCTGAGAGAAAGGAAGGCAAACAGGTTCGTGTCCCTGGCTTGGAGGAGTTCATCGTTGTAGATGATAGCGAGGCTTCTGATGCAGGGAGTCCTCGCTTTGAGGCGGGGACGGGAGCTGATACTCATGCGGCTGGCTCTAGTGTGGTGGGGACATCTTCCCCACGACGTGCGGAGAAGTGGAAGAAGAGGATTCTGACGTCCACTTCAAGAGGAAGCGTGGGAGTGAATCCCGCAGGAGGTCGTTGGCGAAGAAGCCCCGTCGCCAGGCTCCTACAATTGTGGCGGAGGAACGTCCCTCTGCAGTGATTCCTCTTGCTGCCCCATTAGCAGCTGAACCGTCGGTCGCTGCAACCGACTAGCGGTGAATTTGCTCCGGGTCTGGGTAAGATTAACCCCATCCATATAATACGCCTTTGGTGTATCCCAATAACTCATTATTTGCTTCTTGTTGCAGGAGCTGAGGCGGTTGGGGAGCAAGGGGAACATTATGATCCCCTATTCGCTTATGGGACTGCTGTTGGTTCCTTTACTCACGCGGAGGAGTCCGGAAGTGATGCAGCCGACATTGGTCCCTCGGGCGCTAGGACTTCTAAAGGAAGTCCTGAGGCATCGAGCTCTATTGGGTGGTCGGCAAGCGAAAGTGAACCGGCTGTTCGTGCTGATTCTGGCAAAAATTTTCCAATGGAGCCCCTGGAGACTGATGCGGCTGACGAAATGTTCGAGGCAACATCATCCTTTGGTATTGTCCTAACCTCTTGGCTTCTTTTGCATGTAGTGTCCCGACTAACCGTAGTTTTGTTACAGGTGTTCGACCTCAAGGTGCATCAACTTTAAGAGAGCCGAAAGATCCCCCCGAAGAGCCAAGGGGTGACACGAGCGCTTCGACCGTGGCGGATGCTGCTATGTTGGACGCGCTATATGACGACCTGCCTTCTTATCGGCCCAAATCAGCCGAAAGGCCAGAAGTTGCGGAGGCGGCAGTCCCGGAGGTGTCCTCACTCCCAACTGTATCGACGAGTGAGGTGCCGACAATTTTGCCAAGTGCGGAGCTGAGGGTGATCACAAGCCCTACTTCTCCAACCCTGGTAGTCGAGTCTGCTGCTCAGGAGGTGGTTGCTAGTCCTTCTTCCGCGGTGGCTGGCGTTCTGGTCTCGATGAGGACTCCGCCGAGATCGCCCTCGGCTTGTCCGGCTGCTGTCAGTGCTCCCGCTGCTTCTTCTGCGACGGCGTCGACCAGGCTGGTGGACTATTCCAAGGTTGCCTCTTTACCGGAAGTGGCTGAGGTCGAGAACGATTACATTGGTGACCTGGTCGATAACTTTTATAAGGCTTAGGGCGAACTATCGACCTGGTTCTGAAGGGCTCGACTATGCCATTCTCAAGGTTAAAGGGGGTCCTCTCCCGTGACATTGAGAGTATTCGGGACTTTGAGGGGTATCACCAGGCCACTGCTTTGGAGCTCCTGGTGGATGAATTTGAGAAGGATGCGGAGGAATGGCGCCACCTCCACCGTTCGGACGCGGAGTCTTTAGTTGATGACCGGCTCGCTCTTCTCATTGCTCAAAAGCACAAGACCCGGCTTGCCGCTCAAGAGGCTGCTAAGGCTATCTCTTCTGACTTGGAATCCTTGGAGACAAGGCAAGCGGAGGTTGGAAGTGCAATTGACGCCTCCACTAGTGCTCTTCTCGGCTCTGAGGATAAGATTGCGAAGGCTGAGGAGATGATCAGGAAAGCAAATCTCCTCTTATCCAAGGCCATACTGGTGCGTCTTGAGGAAACTGCGCGGCTTGAACAACTCAAAGCTCAGAGTGAAGAGCTTGCGCGGCAGGAGTTATCACAGAAGGCAACTTTGGCGGAGGCCGAAGCTCGTCTGGCTCAGGCGGAAGATTTCGATGAGGCTGAGCTGAGGTTACAAGTGCTTGCCCAGGCTGCTGATGACAGGAAGACGAGGCTAAACACCCTCGGAAAGCGGCTTAGATCGTACAGTGCGCGCTTGTAGCTCCATGTACTTTACCCTCTTGAAATGAATGAAAATTCTTTCTTCTTTTGTTGAATCTTCAATCTTGTTCTTCTTTTTGAATTGCGATTCCGAATTGTAGTGCAATTTCTTGAGAACATAGTTCTTGTTGGGTTGGATAATGAGACTTGGCTATCTGTCAGTTCAGAGGTCGCGATGACATAACTGGTTGAGACGTCACGAAGCTTTTAAAATTTGTGATACTCGTCTTTTGTAAATGTCAACGAGTATCGAGACCTGTCTTTTGTAGATGTCAACTGGGTTTCGGAATTGAGACTCGGCTGTCTGCTGGTTCAGAGGTCGCAATGACATAACCGGATGAGACGCCACCAAGCTTCAAAAATTGGTGATACTTGTCTTTTGTAAATGTCAACAAGTATCGAGACCTGTCTTTTGTAAATGTCAACAGGGCTCAGAATTGAGACTCGGCTGTCTGCTGGTTCAGAGGTCGCAATGACATAACCGATGAGACGTCACCAAGCTTCAAAAATTGGTGATACTCGTCTTTTATAAATGTCAACGAGTATCGAGACCTGTCTTTTGTAAATGTCAACAGGGCTCAGAATTGAGACTCAGCTGTCTGCTGGTTCAGAGGTCGCAATGACATAACCGGATGAGACGCCACCAAGCTTCAAAAATTAGTGATACTCGTCTTTTGTAAATGTCAACGAGTATCGAGACCTGTCTTTTGTAAATGTCAACAGGGCTCGGAGTTGAGACTTAGCTGTCTGCTGGTTCAGAGGTCGCAATGACATAACCGGATGAGACGCCACCAAACTTCAAAAATTGGTGATACTCGTCTTTTGTAAATGTCAACGAGTATCGAGACCTGTCTTTTGTAGATGTCAACAGGGCTCAGAATTGAGACTCGGCTGTCTGCTGGTTCAGAGGTCGCAATGACATAACCGGATGAGACGCCACCAAGCTTCAAAAATTGGTGGTACTCGTCTTTTGTAAATGTCAACGAGTATCGAGACCTGTCTTTTGTAGATGTCAACAGGGCTCGGAGTTGAGACTTAGCTGTCTGCTGGTTCAGAGGTCGCAATAACATAACCGGATGAGACGCCACCAAGCTCAAGGTTGGTGATACTTATCTTTTGTAAATGTCAATAAGTATCGAGTTTGTAGTGAAATTTGGGAGAAGTCTCGTTTTCACGGGAGAAACGAGGGAATCACTGTCATAGGTTTAATGTTAACGTAACAGCGAAATGTATTTGTGGTCTTACCATTCTATGGATGAGAATTGGTAAGTGACTTTGGAGGTCTCGCTCTCATAGGGAGAAACGAGGGAATTGCTGTCATAGGTTTAATGTTAACATAACAGCGAAATGTATATGTGGTCTTACCATTCTATGGATGAGAATTGGTAAGTGATTTTGGAGAGGGAATCAAATGGAACTGGTCCCTTAGGATTTTTAGCAAATCCCCAGCTATCAACGAGTTTGATATGCCTTTACCAACTACCGTTTGAATTGGGCTAGCCATGCTTTTCCCTCAGCATGATGAGTTGTCGAGGACTTATGTTGGGCTTACAGGCCAACATTTTCCTCTATCCTTAATCGTTAAAGGATATTGGATTATCGGGTTAATGTCTGCATAACCCTGATTCCCCTCTAGGATAACCGGTGCACGGCCAGGTTCCTGTTGGTTTATGGCTGTATGATCTCACTTGGAGGAAGAGAAAGGCTCTCTTCGTGTGTGCTTTGGACACGGAGATCTTGATCAGAGGTGTAGTGTTAACTTGATCAAGAGAAGGATCCTTGATTAAGGATAATACTTCTTTAAGAACTTGCCATTGATCGGCATCATGAGTAGGTCGCCCTCTGCAGTCGTGAGGCGGTATGCTCCGTTTGAATAGACTGTTTCTATTACAAACGCTCCTTCCCATTTAGGCTGAAATTTGCCTTTGGTCTTGTGCGTCGTAACCATCGGTCGTCTGACGGCTAAGACCAGGTCTCCTTTCTGGAAGATTCTCTGCTTGACCTTCTTATTGAAGGCTTTGAGATTCGAGCTTGATATAGCTCAATATGCTGCTGAGCTAGTAGTCGCTTCTCGTCCAAAGCTTCGAGCTCTTGAAGGCGTAGGCGATCATTGTCCTATGATGTAGTTTTAGTAATCAGAGCTACTCGCAACGATGGCATCTGGATTTCCAATGGGAGGACTGCTTCGCACCCATATACCAGGGAAAAAGGCGTATTGCCTGTCGGTGTCCGAACCGTGATTCGGTAGGCCCAAAGACATTCACCAAGCTTTTCGTCCCAATCTCGCTTGTTCGAGGAGACGAATTTCTTGAGTAGCTTGATGATCGTTTTGTCGAATGCTTCCGCCAAGCCGTTAGCGGCGGGATTATAGGCAGTTGAAGCCACATTCTGAATTCGGTATTTATCGCAGAATCGATAAAATACCTGACTTATGAATTGGGGACCATTGTCGTGGATGATCCGCCTAGGTACACCAAATCGATGGATGACATGGTGCTTGATGAAATTAACCACATTAGAGGTTTTGACTTCAACCAGTGGTATAGCCTCTGCCCACTTTGAGAAGTAATCGGTTATTGCCAGGATGAACCGGTGACCTCTTGTCGAAGAGGAGCTGATTGGCCCTACGACGTCGATTCCCCATGCTTCAAATGGCCATGAAGCAACAGTTGGGTGGAGCAGCTCCGAAGGCTGGTGTATGAAGTCCGCATGAATTTGGCATGCTTTACACCTTCGTGCGTATTGGATGGCATCGGCTATCATAGTTAGCCAATAGTATCCAAGTCTGTGCAACCTGTCTTTGAGCTTTGGACCTGGCTGATGAGCTCCGCAAATGCCGTCATGCGCTTCTTGGAGCGCTTCCTGTGCCTCTGAATCAACGGAGGAGAACACCGTCATATGAGCGACGGTAAAGTGTCTTCAAAGTCGGATCGTAATAGAACCGGAGAGACCTTCGTCTGATGGACGCCGCTTCCTTGGGATCGTCTGGAAGCAGACCGTGCAAAGCATAGTCGATGAGAGGAAAGTGCCAGTCTCTTGGTTCGAGATCCGTAGAGACATTATAGACTTCTCGAGTTCTTAGTATGTGCTTGGAGCATACAAGATGTCGAGTTGCGACTGTGAGGTGATACTCGGTGTCGGCTGGCAAGGCTAGCGTCGTCGCTAATGCAGCGAGAGCGTCCGCCTTGGTATTCTGGGATCGAGACACATGCCCGATGTAGAAACCTTCAAATAGGTTAGCCAATTCGATGGCTGTATGGTAGTAAGGCATCAAGTCCTCATGGCGGACTTCGTATTCGCCTTTAACCTGATTGATGATCAGTTTTGAATCGCCATAAGCTTCGAGGTAGCGTACCCCCATTCCATGGGCGAGTTGAAGACCGATGAGCAGAGCATTATATTCTGCTACATTGTTGGAGTACGATTCTGTCAGAGAAAATGTTCTGGGCAAGACATGATTCTGTGGGGAGATAAACACAACCCCCACTCCGGCAATAATCTTGCCTTTAGGGCCCATTCGCGATGCTCCATCAAAGAACATCTGCCATACTTCCTCTTCTGAGGTTGCATTAGACTCAAAGACCTCATCAGGGATATCTTCGTGGAGCTTTGAGTGTTCCGGAACTGGATGAGCAGCCAAGAATTCTGCAAGGGCCTGGCCTTTAACCGCCTTCTGAGGCGTGAAGATCATGTCGTATGGACAATAAAAGTGTCCACTTAGCCAATCTTGAATTCAATGATCCTGGCTTCGTCATAAGAAGACGCAATGGGTTTACTCTGGAGATGACATGTATGGTCTGGCCGACCAAGTAATGTCGTGTCTTCTGAACAGCGAAGACGAGAGCTAAACATTCTTTCTCAATAGGGTTGTAGCGAGATTCCGCTCCTATGAGAGTTCTGCTCAGATAATAAATGGCCTGCTCGTGGCCATTGTCGTCCTTTTGAGCGAGGAGGGCACCGAGGGAGTAGTCCATAGCTTTTACATAAAGTAAGAATGGTTTTCCTGATGTAGGGGCCACTAAAACTGGAGGCTTTGTGAGGTACCTCTTGATGTCTTCATAAGCTTCCTGGCAAGCTTGATCCCATACGAAGGAAGCACCCTTTTTCATGAGTCGGGTGAACGGCTGACAGCGGCCTGAGAGATTTGCAATGAATCTTCTGATATAAGCCAGCCTGCCTTGCAAGCCTCTGAGCTCTTTGAGATTCCTCGGTGGATGCATGCTCTGAATGGCTTTGACTTTGTCTGGGTCAAGATGAATCCCTTTTGATGTGACAATAAACCCAAGGAACTTGCCACTTGACACTCCCAAAAAGGACTTTGTTGGATTCATCTTCAGCTGATAAGCCCGCATTATGTCGAACATCATTCTCAGGTCGCGAAGATGTTCATTCTTGTTGCGGCTTTTGACGGCAATGTCGTCGACATAGCACTCCACCGTTTTTCGGAGATGATCGCGGAAGATCGTACTCATTGCCCGTTGGTAGGTTGCTCCAGCGTTCTTCAGTCCGAAGGGTATTACAGTGTAGCAGTATACCCCAATGGTGTTCGGAACGAAGTATGCTTCTCGTCGTCGGGATACATCTTAATCTGGTTGTACCCTGAAAAGCCGTCCATGAAAGACATCCTTTCGAACCCGCATGTGTTGTCAATCATGACGTCGGTGATGAGCAGTGGGAATTCGTCTTTAGGACAGGCCATATTGAGATCACGGTAGTCGATGCAGATCCGTATTTTTCCGTTCTTCTTGAGGACGGGGACGATATTAGCAACCCAATCTGGATGTTGTTCCTCCCGGATGAAGCCACATGCAATGAGCTTGTGAACTTCGGCGTCAATAGCCTCCATGATGTTTGGGCAAAATCGACGTTGTTACTGCTTGACTGGCTTGACGTTGGGCTTGATGTTCAGACGGTGCATAGCGACCTGTGGATCAAGTCCGGGCATATCTTCGTAGCTTCATGCGAAGACATCTATATACTCCTTTATGAGTATTATCAATTCTTCCTTCTCCGTAAGCGATAGGCTTTCACTTATAAAGATGGGCTTGGGGTTATCTTGACTTCCCAGATTGACCTGCATCACCTTGTTTTCAGTAGGTGGTTCGCGCAGCTCGAACCGCTTTTCCCATTGGATGTTTAATTGCTGGGCCCACGGTTCTTCATCGGTAGCCTCCGCAGGTTCCAACTGACTGCTCGACGTCATATTAACAGTGAGGTCTTTGAACATTCCTCCTATACTGATATCGGAGTCCCACTCAAAGGATGAAGCCGAATGTGATGGAATTGGCCCGTCGTCTTTGACTTGAACTGTTACTGATGATGTGGGCGTGACGTAACCCAACTCCCTGCGTGTACTATCATAGTAGTTTGCAGGCTTCCCTTTAGGCACAAGTTCCGCATCAAACTGCGCCTTCCTTTTTCGAAATTCAGGCCTGCTCCATGCTTCAAGTTGTACCCCATTTTCTTCATAATGTGGCGCGCTGGCCGCGCATAATGGAAGAACTATGGGGCGTCTGAGTCTGAGCTCGAATCTGCAGTTGTGGGTCCCCGTGCTGGGTTCTACCGAAGATTATCGGCGACTGACCTTGTTTGGACGGAGGGATCACCAGTGTGGCCCCCTCTATAGCTTCCACAGGTGTGCTGGCCACACTTGGCTCATGCACGGGCACATGCAGAGAGCCATCCGTAATGGATTTAATCGACCCAATACTCGCAGGATAATCAAAAGAAATATTATCATTAATTACCCATTCACCTTCATCCTCTGAAGGAGTATTACATAGAGGATTATTGAGACATGCTATAATTGGTTCCCCAATCAGAATGGCTGGCATGCCTGTTTCGAATTCTGAATCCGCCTCGTTGCCACTTTCATCATCATCCGGCAACGATTCTTTAAGTGCTCCACGGCCTCTTGATATAGGAGAGCGTCAGTGAAGTAGTTTTCCACCCCTTTGAATGGTTGCTTTTCAGCAAAGACAGTTCGTACTGTCGCATCATCTTCAACATATTTGAAGCATTGGTGCAGAGTAGAGGGAACGATCCAGTTGGCATGGATCCATGGCCGTCCCAGCAGCAGGTTATATGATGTGTCAGCGTCAATGACATAGCATATCACTTTTGACTTCAGGCTCCCGATTCTGCAACGGAGTCGAATTTTTCCTAGTGGATGACTGCTCCCGGCGTTGAAACCGTATATTGTAGTAGTGGTTGCGGACAACCTGTACAGCGGTATGCCGAGGAAGTAGAGAAGCCTTTTGGGGATGATGCTGAGTGCGGACCCCGGATCGACTTGTATTCTCTCGTTGCACGTTGAACCGATATATCCGGTGTAGTACAGAGGTCGATCGTGCTTGTTGTCTTTGAGAAGCATATCTTCCACCGTGAATGTAATAGCAGGCACCTTGGATTGTGTATGATGACATTCTGGGCAAGGAGACTGAACGTCGTTGTTAGGGATCTCAGGCATGCATGTCAGAAAGGATTCTGAATTGGCTAGCGCCTCCCTGAGTGCTTCTCTTATCTCTTTAGAGAGACGAAGGAGCTCGTGTATAGTGATACGAGCTGGGATATTGGCCAATTGAGCCAATATGTCAAACCGAAAGGGTGTATCAACCCTTGGCCTGGTGGTTTCTTCAACATGTGGTCGAATCGTACCTCCTTAGGTCTCTCTTTTTCCTTGGTTGGGATTGGAGTGGATGCTGGTGCTTGTACTGACGTCGTTTGCTGTTGTGTCTCGTCAGTAGGCTTTTCATACTGCCTCAAGTATGATTTTCCGGATCGAGTGCCCGTCTGTTGAGGCGCGTCGGCTTGCGCTGCGCAAGCATGCTTTTCTCCTTCGGAATCACTGAGGGAAGCCGATGTAAGATTGTCGTCGTCTGGCAGGATGGAGATGACATTGCAAGACTTGCCCTTTAAGTTGGGCTGCTTTGAATCCCACTGTACGTCTTGGACAAGGTCTGGGTGTATCCACATGACTTCTCCTGTCTCCAATGTTAAGGGAACAAGACCCTTATTGTTTGGAGTTGTTGCTGAAGGATGCTTGACTTCCAACCGTGGCGCAGGGCTGGATAGGTCCCGTCAGGAACTGTGACCTTCGGAGCTTTGCCGAACTCAAGAGTCACCATATTGGCAGTGACTTTCTTCTGCTCCGTCTTCAATGTCAGAACCCCGGCATCGACCAGGCTTGTATTCTGTCCTTGAGGACATAACACTTGTCAGTAGGATGGTGAATCATCCTATGGTAGAGGCAGTATTTAGGGTCATTTGTGCGCCCTATCTCATTGGGACGCCGAGCATCTGGCAGCTTAATTTTGTTCCCTTTGTGGAGCAGATGAAATATGGTGACCACCTGATCGTCTTTGAAGGAGTACTGCTTTGGAGGGAACTTGGGTTCCTGATTGTTGAAGCCGCTCTTCTTGGCTTTTGATTGCACATCTCCAGATAACTCCACAGACATAGTCTCTTTGCCTTTAGCTTGAGAAGATTGCGGTAGGTCGCTAGGTCCTTTGTTGTTCGTCCCCCATTTGCCTCTAGGGGCGGATGGTTCGAACTTTTTAGCCGACTTCTCGGCTATCTCAGCTTGTTCGACCAATTCTTTCCAAGTGTGGCTTTAACAGCCCCCATGCGAACTTCCACTTGGTCTAGGAAGTTGTGTCTGCATGTCTGTAAGAGCATAGGTAATGGCATCCCTGCTGGGCACATCAAGGATAAGTTTCTGAACCGTTCAATGTAGTCACGGACAGATTCGCCCTTCCTCTGCACAGTGGAGAGGAGCTTGTCCATGGTTACTTCGGTATCATCCTCATAGAAACGAGAAAGGAACCGAGTTTCCAGGTCGATCCAGGAGTTGATAGAGCCCGGAGGAGACTGCGAAACCAGTCAAATGCTACCCCCTTTAAGGTGCCAATGAACAGCCTAGCCATGATGGCGTCATTGCTTATAACATTACCAGTCTGAGACCGAAAATAGTAGATGTGCTGATTTGGTGAGCTCTTTCCATCATAGGTATGCAGCGTTGGCGGTTTGAACTTCGGTGCATGTGGCACCGAATCCCACTCCAGCGGATAAGGACGGACTGCCCCTACTTTCTTTAATTCATCCCTCTGAGCTAGGGATGCGATTTGAGCCTAGAGGCTCTTAAGGACTTCGGCGTCTAAGGATGAACCCTCTTTGGATTTCTCCGTCTTTGGCTGCTCATTGCTGAAATGTTCCTCCTCATCGTGATTGCTCCCGGCATCATTGTTATTCCGGTTATTGAGGAGTTGAGCGAGCATCTGTTGAATATTATCCAGAGCCTCTTGCTGGGTTCTGGAAGTTTGCTCCTGAGCTTCCAGGCGCCGACGAAGATCGTCATTGACGTTATCAGCCATATTGACTGATGCTCTGTTTGTTCGCACCGAGCTAACTGTCGCCGAAGAGGCGTACCCACTGTCTTCACCTTCTTCGTCCGATGATTGGAGTGATCTCCTGGGTTCTGGCGAGGCTAGGGCCGTCGAGGAAGAAGGCTGTTCATAAGTGTAGGGTATCGCCGCCCTGGATCTGGTGTTCCGGAAAACACCTTCTTCATGCACCAAGACTTCGCCTAAGCCTGGGCTGTAATCTGGATCTAGGGAGCTGTAGGGGGTGTCGTCAGATGTTTGTCTTCCCCTGCGCAGCTCTCGCCCTCTCCCAGTCATGTTGACGGATGCGGAGGGGAGATCTCGCAAGATACTCCTTCTGCGATGCTTCATCGGGGCTTGTACCGATAGTCGATCAAAAACTGACCGTCGTCTTGGAGGCGTGGCGGGGATTGGTCCCAGCCGGCAATGGACCGAGTGGAGTATCACCAGCTGACATCCCACTTGTCGACAACAGGGGAAGAGGTTTGTCTATCCGTCAACAATTTCCTTAGATCGGACCTGGTTGGGTCTCTGCAATCGAGCGCAAAGGCTCTTTTGGGTCGCACATAGGATGACGTCCTGCTTCTTTTATCCCTGCAGATGGGATTAGCACTGAATAGTGCTTTGGTTCTAGCTTCGCCATCCGGCGTGAGCTTAGTGCTTGACGAACTGGAGAGCGGAGCACGCTGCGGTGCTTTACCCGCTATGCTGCTGTGAAGGCAATTGGCCTTAGATGGTACTTTGGCTTTAGCTTCGCGGTCACGAACCCTGCGCGTACGCTGTGGTACAGTAGCTTCGCTCATGAGAACGAGGCCGGCGCAAGGCATTGCTGCTCTTGAATTGGGTGACGGTATGATTGCCGTCTTGATTTTATGATTGGGGCAGACAGGCATCTTGCCTTTTTCTTCACGGAGAGGCGCGGTTTAGGCGTAGCTACGCCTGAAGCTTCGGTCGGAGACTTCTGTTTAGGCTTCCATATCCGCCTTGGCAGAGGAGACTTAGGTTCACAAGGAACCTGATTAGCCACACACGAGGCTGAGGGGTGTTGGCAGAATTCTGCTTCCGGTTTCTTGATTTGAAACCTTGGTCGTGGAAACCCTCCTATGCTTCCGTGCTCGAAGCATTGGCCACCCCCAGAGAGGACTTCTTCAAATCTTCCTTGATCGAACTGAACCACCAAGTTCTCACAAGTAAATGAATCAGACTGCGGACGTGCCTCCTTGTTGCGCCAAATAACCGCAGTAGGTTCGTAGAGAACCTCTTCAGTCTCCGCAGAGACTTTCCTTGAAGATTTAGCAAGAAAGGCTCTGGCTGCACCGACTTTTCTGAATTCAGAGTTAGACCCGAAGGTCTGTTCGTCGCATTGTGACACTTGATTCTCGGCAGTGGAGAATTTCGTCCCAGCGGAGTCGCCATCTTGTTTTCCATTATGTTCGCAAAGGGGGAAAACTTACAAAAAAGAGTTTGAGGAACTAAATTACAAGTATTCTCAAAAAGATTACAAGTAGATCTCCTCAGAGATTCTGGAGAAGTGTGCCGATAGGAGTCTGGTCAGCGCGCGACCACTTTGTCCCTTTGACGATGCGAGCGATTAGATTCCCTTCTCGCCTGGTTCGGGGAATCAGAGAACAGAGGGTTGGTAGAACCCTCTTACTGCTTCTCAAAATCGCCTTCAATAAGGAATTCCTTCTCGCTTGGTTCCGGAA
Organism: Agave tequilana; assembly: GCA_038442645.1. NCBI lineage: Eukaryota > Viridiplantae > Streptophyta > Magnoliopsida > Asparagales > Asparagaceae > Agave > Agave tequilana. The sequence continues at coordinate 2,184 of JAVJIF010025245.1, read as the reverse complement.
CTTCCTTGAGAAGAAGGACGATGTTAGGGTATCAACACCCTGAATAGAGAAAGCAATTCTCTAAAAGGTCTCTGAATTCGAGAGCGCACGGTGCGTCGTGAAGAAGCCTCTGCTTGTGGAGTCCTCTTGTGTGTGTGTCCGTATCCTCTTGCGCATTGTCTCTCCTTGTACCCCTGGCGGGCTATTTATAGGGAGAGCAAGGGTATAATCATCCCTTGAAGATATGAAAACAGATTGAATCAAATCTGTTTAAATCTGGAAAGTAGCCTTACTGCGAGGTTAGGATCAGCTTCTGCGAAGCTAGAATTGGCAGGTCGGTGGACCTTCTCGATCTGTTTTGATCCTTTCCATATCGTTGGAGGATTTCCCCGATTTTCTTACTCGTTTTAGAAGAGTCAAGAGATTGTGGCAATCAACTGCCAAATTTGACCTCTGATTTGATCTTAATTGGATTTAATCTGATTGGATCCGATCTCATCCGGAGATTTGATTGGTCAAAGGTTGGCCATAGCAGACCGGTAGCGGAGCTGTCTGTATTGAGCTCGTAGCGGAGCTAGAGATGGTTTCTGGCGAAGTCCGAAAGAAATCCTTTGGCGGAGCTGGAAGTCCTCTGTGGCGAAGTTGCGAATTAGCTTCTTGGCGAGGCTTAGAGGCGAAGTCGATGATATTAGCCTCTCAAGCGAGGCTATCCCTTTGGGCTCATGCGATGCTAAGTGTTAGCACCTTAGACCTGCTGAGGTCTGTTTAGAAACAATCCGGTTCACTGTCTGCTTGCTGGATCAGTGGAGTCCAAGTTACTTCCTTGTCCCTCGGAGATGGGTGAGAACTGGTCTTCAGCTCGTCTGTCACTTGTCTTTTGTAAATGTCAACAAGTTTGGACATTGTTCGCCAATGAAGATCTTGTCTTTTTTAAGTGTCAACAGGCATGTCGTGTCAGTTGTATTTGAGGAGCATATCCTCAGGAGTGAAGGTGATGCATGGCACCTGCTGTTGTACTTATGATATCGGGGGCATGAAGCTCCATCTTCTTTTGTAGGGATGGGTACTTATATCAGAATTGACTCTGAATCAGCAAGCGCATCCCTAAGTACCTCTCTCGTTTCCTTCGAGAGGCAGAGTAGCTCATGCAGAGTAATACGAGCTGGGATATTGGCTAATTGCGTTAATATATCAAAGCGAAAGGGAGTATTCAGTCCTCTGGAAGGATTCTTCTTTAAGGACTCATCAAAGATAATCTCCTTCTGCTTCTCTTTATCCTTCGGCACTAGGGCCTGAACAGGTGCTGACGTCACTGGGTGCTCCATCAGGTGTCTGGTCGCACCGCCGCAAGTACTGTTTACCAGAACGTGTACCCACCGGTTGCGATGTGGAAGGCTGTGCTACTAAGGCGGCCTTCTCTCCTTCTGAGTCGCTGAAGATGCTACAGTCATGGAGTCGTCATTTGCTGTAAGAGAGAGACAGTATTGCATGAATTTCCTTTAAGCTTGGGCCTGTTGGTCTCCCATTGCTCATCTTGATAATATCTGGGTGGAGCCACATGATTTTTCCAGATTCTATCGTGATTGAGATTAGGCCCTTAGTTTTCTGTTGTTCAGCCATAGGGTTGATGACATCCAATCTTGCCTTAGAGATTGGGACCAATCCATCTTAGATAGTTATCTTCGGGAACATCCCGAAATTAAGAGTCACCATATTGGCAGTGACTTTCTTTGTTCTAACTTGAGAGTCAGAACTCCAGTATCAATAAGGGTTTGGATCTTGTCTTGGACGCAGCACCTGTTGGTAGAGTGATGCACCATTTTATGAAAGAGGCAGTAATTAGGATCATTTGTACGCCCCACTTCATTAGGTCACTGAGCTTCAGGTAACTTGAGCTTGTTACCCTTATGTACAAATGGAAGATCGCCACCACATACTCGTCTTTGAAGGAGTATACCTTTGGCGGAAATTTGAATTCCTGATTACCATTGGTATTACCCTTCTGTCTTAGCTGAGCTGTCCCTGATAGCTCAACGATCATGGTTTCCTTTCCCTTTGACTGAGAAGATTGGTTGCATCACGCTCCTTGGTTTGACCCCCACTTGTTCTTGGGGACTGAGAGTTCAAACTTTAACCGATTTCTTAGCTATTTTAGCTTGTTCAATAAGTTCCTTTTATGTATGGGATTTGACAGCTCCCATACGA